>CABHPQ010132650.1:3275-18989 GCA_902168405.1 Peromyscus aztecus | reverse complement strand
GTGGATTCTAGAGTTTGAACTAGGATCCCTGTGAACTGACTCAGTCAGCTTCCCTGGGCTCATTTTATAGCAGTTTGTAGTGTATCTTGGTATATGATCTGGGGACATTTACAAAGAATGGGTATTGCATGGCTGGATGGAGCATTCTGTAAACTTTGATTATTTTCTGTTGATCATTAGTTGAGTTCAGTGGCCTTTCTGTGTTTCTGGTGCAGTTCTAACAGCTATTACTGCTAGGATAGTGGTTGTACTAGTCCAAAGAGAATAGGGACCATATGTATCATTACTTTGCTTATTTGTAATACACTTGGCTTAAATATTTCCTCTACTTACATTTAGAACCATGGGCAGTGAGCTTATATAACCTAGGAAACTCAAAGAAAGGAAAGCTGATTGGTTTACTCATGTTTTCCTTGTTTCTCTCTCCTGCTCCCTCCCAGGATTGAACTCAAAGCCTCATGCATGCTAGTCAAATACTTTGCCATTAAGCTACCTGCTCTGGTCCCCTCTTCCTTATCTTTCAGTGTTTAGTGTCCTTTCTGCTCGAAGAACTTCCTTCTACATTCTTTGTGTGTGATCTTGCTTTGGATAAACTCCTCATTTTTTCTTCTGAGAAATGTTTTGATTTCACCCACATTCCTGAAGAATGTTTTCACTGTGTAGGATTTTGGCTGTCTTTCAACACTTGAAAAATATCATGCCACTTCCTTCTGGCTCTGATGTTTTTTGATGAAAAATCTACTCCCATGTGAATTGTTTCGCCATAACTTGAGATGGTATTTTTCTTTGGGTGCTTTCAAGAGTTTCACTTTTTCAGAAGTTTAATTATGATGTGTCTTGGGATAGATTTCTTTGAGGGTATCCTGCATGGACTGTCCTCAGTTTCTTGACTCTATAGGTCTGTTTATGTCTGGCTAGATTTTGGATGAACCATCATTACTTTCGGTATCTTTCTAGCTCATCCTTCTCTTGTTCCCCAGGACTCTGATGACATGAATGTTACATTTTTTTGCTATAGTCCCAAAGGTTCCTGAGCCTTGGTTTATCTTTTTGAAGCCTAACTTGTCATTGTTGCTTAGACTGGATGTGTTCTACTGTTTTCTGTAAGAGGCACTGATCTCTTAGTCTTTTTCATCCTGATCAAATCCTCTATTGAATGTTTTATTTCAATTACAGTACTTTCCAGTTCTAAAAGTCTTCATTTTTCCTGTTTTACTGAAAATTTATTAGCATGTCCAAACAGACCATTACTTTTTCTATTCAATATTTTGCTCTGCAGCTTCCTTGGCCTTGTTTGTTGGGATGCCTTGGCATGGACCATATGGAGACTGGCAAAAGCCATAAAACTCTTCTCTTGGTCACAATGATGCTGGCTTTCCTGTTCTGTAGACTTCTGGGATGTTAGCTAGGTTTCCACTTAGCAGATCTGTCTCACTTCTTGAGATAGAGGGTTTTGAGGGGAAGAGGATGTGCGTGGATGAGTCCTTCATTTCTGTGTATCAGCCTTGAGGACCGTTCCACTGGTTTCACAGAAATGCCATGGTCTGGGTGTTTTCCTGTGAATGCTGGCTGCCCTGATCCTTCTAGTCTGAAGCCTCCTGTGGTTTTCCTCCTTAGTGTGTTTTCTCACTGTGGAGCTCCTCACTATGGGCCAGATGCAAGGTATGGGCCAACATGGCATGCTTTTGCCAGCTGGGCTTTGGTCTGTAGGTCTTTTGGTCTGGCTGATTGAATTAAATGTCTACTTACTGCTGCCAGTCCTTTTGGACATGGGGCTACAGGATCCTGTCATTCCATGTTGGCCCATGGCTGCTTTCTGTTGGCCCATGGCTGCTTTCTGTGCAGGACATTTTAACACTTTCTTAAATCACGGCTGTTTTAACATGTTTGCCAGATAGTCCTAACATTTTGGTGTTAGTATCTACTGGTTGACTTGTTCATCTGATTGGAGAGCTTTCTGGTTCATTGACAGTGCATTTTGATTTAAACCTGGACATTTTGGTAATATCTTATGAAAAACCTCTGTATTAGCCAGATCTTATTGTAGCGGGGAAGGAGGTCTAGAGATATACAACATAAGAGCACAGTTATCTCCAGAGGAATGATGTCATTAAGCAACCTCTTGATACAGAGAAAAGAGTGAAAAAGGAAAATGGCATCTTAGCCTTAATACGAAAAAATTTACCTTGAAGCCCCCTGGAAGGATCCCGTGACCGTGTCTTAGGAACTACTGCCCTGGATCAGAAAGCATTCATGTTGACAATATGAAAAATTTTCAACATTTTTCTTATTTTAAGATTTATTTTTATTTATGTGTGTGTATGCACATGTGTGTGCAGATGCCTACAGAGGCCAGGAGAAAGCATGGGATCTCTTGGAGCCAGGGGTTACAGGTGAGCCATTTTGTGTGTGTGCTGGTCTGGTCTTCTGAAAGAGCAACAAGTGTTCTTAACCACTGAACCATCTCTCCAGCCTCTGACAATATGCATTTTAAAACAATTTTTGTTAAGTGCCTATTATTCTAGTGCTGAGATACAGCAGTGTATCAACAAGGGCCTGGTCCTCATGAGCCTCAGTTTTTTGACTTAGTTGACTTGGCAACTGATTGAAGTTGTAAGTTTTCTATTACCCTAGGCCAAGTCCTTGCATGCATTTTTCAGGATATATCTCGGTTTGGTGTCTTTGTTTATCTTAGGGGAAGCATTACAGCCATAGGTGTTGACAGGAGGAATATTCAAAAACAGTAGAATGATGTCATCAGGTGAGTGGCACTACACAGTTGCTGACCAGACAGAATGATACAGTAGACCCTCCCTCCCTCTGTCTTTCCTTCTTCTGACTTCTTCTCCCTTTCCTTTCTCTCCTCCCTTCCTCTTTCCTTCCATTCTCTTTCCTTCTTTCCTTCTTCCAGTTTGAATTAGATAGATCACTTTTCTAATTCTTACATTCCAATTTGTATATATTTTACATAAATATACCCAGTGCATGCATATCTCTAGAATTCATTCATATGTCAATGTATATTTGTGGAATGCTGAGTTCTTGCTATGTTTGGGGCTCACTAAAAGATGACAACACTGGCCATTACATGGGAAGCTTGAAGGTTTAGAGTGGGGATTGGAATCATTTTTTTTTTGTTTGTTTTGAGACAGGGTTTCTCTGTGTAACAGCCCTGGCTGTCCTGTAACTCGCTCTGTAGACCAGGCTAACCTCAGACTCACAGAGCTCTGCCTGCCTCTGCCTCCCATGTGCTAGGATTAAAGACATGTGCTTCACCCAGCTGGAACTAGAATGTTTTAATGTTGTGGTGTGTTGAAGTGTCTGTGAGGTGTATGTGCTACAGAGCCATATATTCCTACTCATTACAGCTTCCCATTTTAACTCACTTTAACAGTTCCTTTGTGAGATTCCACCACATTTATGATGGGTTTGCTTTGAAAAGTTTCCCACTCTGTCTCTACATTGAGTACCTAAATCATAATTGAACTTGGTTCTTACTCTCTTCAGTGGTTGCTCTTAAGGGCAGCTTAATACTTGCTATCAAAACATCTAACTATGGCTGTAGTCTGAAAATCCTCCCCCGACTTTCTTCTTGGGAGAGAACATTGTAAAGGCAAGGCAAAATAAACTTAAAATTCAAAACTTTGCTTTAATTAAAATAAACTTTATGGGCATACATATGACTGGTGCACTTATAGCCTAGAAAAGTCAGAGTCTCAAAAGGAAATATTACCAGCATTCCTTAGACTCTAAGTAATAGCAAAAAGATTAGTACAATGCAGTTAATAAGGCCTGAAAGTCAGTAGCAAATAGACGAGAGCTGGGGATAAAATGATTCATTTATTTGCAAGGTAGAAAACTGCTTTTCTCTGTTTTGGTTATTTTAAAAACACCTGGTGCCACTTGCTGCAGATGAAATTTTTAACGGTTAATGATGGAAATCATTGTGAGGGTATAAGTCTGCTTGCAACATCCTTTCAGTCAGTAATATGCTTCCTTGTTGGTCCCAGAGAGCAATGAATGAGGCATTTTATTACAATAGAGGCTCATGGTTCTAATCAGAGGTCACTGGTTTCCTCTCATTCTTCAGTTTCAGATTTGTCTTTTTGATCAGGGGCAGCAATGATGGTAACCGAGTCTGTGCTAGGCTGTGTCTGTTGAAACTTGAAAGTCTTTGGAGCCAGGTTGCTGACAGTATGTGAACCCTGAAGAAAAAGCAAGCTGTGTAATGTCTTAAGGAAACTTTCAAGCAGCATCTTCCTTTTGTGTCCTTTGAAAGAGTCTCAGATAGTATTGAGGTGCATGTGAGAAGGTGTTTTATTGATTAAAGGAGGTTTTCCTCTTGCAAACACGCATGGAGCCAGTGTTCCTTTTCCTTCCCTCTCACTGCCTGCTTTAACACAGAAGTTCATTAACATGTGGATATGCAGTGATTGAAGTCAGACCGCTTTTCACAGTGGAGCTGTCTTGATATAATGAGCTCCTCTTTAATGTTCAAAAATTGTTGTTACTTTCTAAAAGAGGTTGTTTGTGAATTTCATTAAATTTAATCTCCTCTTCAAACAATTTCAGCATTGTTCAGTTTACTACAATTAAAATGCTTTCTGATGCTAAAAAAGCCACTTTTTTACAGATGTATCACAAATCACTGTGAGAAGGCTTTGTTTTTCACTCTGAAAGAAAGGCTGCTATTTAGCTGAGAACTCTTGGTGTTAAAACAAGAGCAGGCACACATTGCTACAGGCTGGTTTGCTCCCAGGGTTAGCTTTCACATTTTCCATTAGTCCTGGACTCCAATCTTTGTAGAATCGCAGTGGAAATGCAAGGGCCTTGCTTTCTCAGTTGACCAGAGTGCAGCCCTTCACCCTTAGAAGGTTGGAAATCTGGAGCTTCTGCTGTAGACAAAAATTTCCAAAGGGACATGTGAGAAATTCCTAGCTGTGAGCACTGCCTACAGTCTCCAGCGAACAACTTCATTAAAGAAACTGATCCTTTCTGCTCAGTAGGATTTGAAAGGCATGAGAGCAATTCTCGAATCTCTTGAAGATAGGGCAAAGAGGCTGGATGTGTTTCTGGAGAGTGTTGAGCAGATGAAAGATCAAAACATTTTCATGTGCTAGAAAACAACTTTTCCAGGTAAAGCCTAGGACAGTTGGTTATGAGGGCAGGGGTCAGAGAGTTGAGAGTAAACTACTTGGTTGCTTTTTTTTTTTGGCCAGCAATGTTAGTTTGTAGAACTTTCTGTGCTGTACTCCACAATCTGGGGAAGTCTTCTAGATACTTCTTCAGTTCTTGAGGTCATCAACCTAACTACTTCCCGAGCATCTGGTGAAGTGAAGAGGACTCACATATTCTTGATAATTGGAAAGCCAGTGTAGACCAATATTTAGGATGTTGGCTGGTTTTTGAAACCACGCTTTGAGTTGTTAAGGGCAGATCCAGCATGTGAAATGTGCAGGAGTCTTTAGTTGATGGAGCTCATCTTGTCACCAAGCTGGCCTTTGTAAGTCATTGTGATGTAGCTCTGTAACAAAAGGGCTGTGGGGTCTCTTTGTTACCTCAAATACAATGATGATACTTTGGTCTGAAAAAGGGGCAATTCTTGTGCTACGTGAGACAGGAAAGACTTCCATGGCCTTGTGAGAGCTAATTATGGTAATATTACTGGTATTATTGTTTATACCTAATAAATAAGGCTCTTGCCAGTGTTATGGTTTGAAATTATAAAGGTAAGATTTCAGGTGAGAAATGAGGATATTTGTGTTAGTCACCTAAAAAAATCATATATAAGCAAAGGGTAATTACAGAATGATAAGGGGTGGAATTTTGTTTAGATTAGCTTCCATGTGGAGATTGCCAGATCTCTGTCAGTTGAACAAATAGCTACGCAGTGGAAATTGTTAAGGTGGAACTAGCAAGAACATTCCAAGGGGCAGTAGTATATAGTTAAGAAGGGATTTGGATGTAAAATGGGTTTACTTTAATGAAGACCTTTAATGAAGAATATATTTACAGGGGAGATATAGGTTATAAAGTAGGTAGAAAAAGTTATAGAGTTGAAATGGAGAGGAATGAGGGTTAAGAAATCTGTCACTTGCATTTCATATGCCCCATTGAAAATTTCCTAGCCCTGCTTGGCCTGGCCTCACTCTTCACATGGGCACACACAAACTGATTATGTTCAGGGCACTTTGACATCTTCAGTAACATTTTCTAGTATATAAGGGTAGTTGGGATGGGGATTTGAAATTATATGTAAAAGACAGATGTATTTACAAGTTCTGATCAAGGCATTTAATATGGCTAAAGAGAAGCACCACACTTGGAACACATTGACATTGAAAATGTGTCAAAATAATGAACAACCAGAGAGTAAAGCCAGAATTCTTGTTGTGAATCTTCTTACCATCACCTCAGTAATCTTAGCTGAGACCTATGGGTTATTGGCCCACAAAATCAAATTTGTTTGCATTCTATGTTTTATCAGTGAAATTTCCATGTTTTTTAGATTAAAAATAAAGTTAAAGAACAGGTTTTAAGTGTTACATCGATGTGTTTAAAGGTAAATTTATGATTAGAATAAAATGTTTTCTGCTGAAAGCAAAACCATTTTACATGGCTTCATTCTGGGTACTTTATTTGACTGGAACATTAAATATTTTAATCTACAAAGAGAAGGTTATAGAGACTTGTATGAGTTAAAAATATTAGTTTTTAAGGCAGATTCTCTGTGTAATCCTGTGACTATGTTTGAATAATCCCTATAAAGAAAGGTTTAAAGTCGTGCTTTTTTTTTAAAAAAAATATTTATTTATTTATTTATTTTACATCCTGACTGCAGTTTCCACTCCTTCCTCTTCTCCCACTTCCTCTCCCCCAACTCCCTCTCTCCAAACTTCCCTCTGGCTCTTCCCATCCCCATCCACTCCTCCACTTCTACTCAGAAAAGGGCAGGCCTCCCATGAATATCAACAAAACAGGGCATATCAAGCACCTCCTCTTATATTAAGGCTGGGCAAGGCAACCCAGTAAGAGGTATAGGGTCCAAAAATCCAGCAAAAGAGTCAGAGCCCTGGGTGGAGCTCCGGGAGTCCAATCGGCAAGAAGGAGGAGGGTTTATGTGAGCAAGAGTTGTTGGGACCAGGGATGGATGGAATACAGGGACAAGTGGCCAAATGAAGGAAACACACGAACTGTGAACCAATGGCTGAGGGGCCCCCAACTGGATCAGGCCCTCGGAATGGGTGAGACAGTTGATTGGCTTGATCTGTTTAGGAGGCATACAGGCAGTTGGACCGGGTCCTGTGCTCAGTACATGAATTGGCTGTTTGAAACCTGGGGCTTAGTAGAGACCCTTGGCTCAGCCTGGGAGGAGGGGACTAGACCTGCCTGGGCTGAGTCCACCAGGTCGATCTCAATCCTCGGGGGAGTCTTTGCCCTGGAGGAGATGGAAATGGGGGGTGGGCCGGGGGGAGGGGGGCGGGGTGGGAGGAAGGAGAACGGGGGAATCTATGGCTGATATGTAAAGGTGAATTATATTGTAAAATAAAATAAAATAAATTAAAAAAAAAAAAAGAGTCAGAGACAGCCCCTTTCCCCACTGTTAGGAGTCCATAAGAAGACCAAGCTGCACAAATGTGCTTTAATTGCATTTGAATATTGGGATGACAGACCCAGTGGAGTCAGGCATGGTTACACATGCCTGTCATCCCAGCAATTGGGAGGTGGAAGCAGGAGGTTCAGGAGTTGAAGGTCATCCTCAGCTACATAATGAGTTTGAGACCAGCCTGGGAAATGTGAGACCTTGTCTCAAAACAGACAGACAACAAAACAAACAAGATCCAGTGGGTAATTTTGTTTTGAGTTAAAGTGTAAGAATTGTGGTGGCTTGGAGACAACGGGTAAGCTACCACACAGTGACAGTCTTCATTTTATTGAGTGTTCATTTGGGGACCTGTGCTATCAGTGGTTTTGATTTGTTTTCTTCCTTGCTTTCAGGCCATAATGAATTTTTGATAATTATCATAATTATCTGAGTAATGTTCCCAGTCATTCTGACTATTTGAACTGTCAGTAAGGGACCAGTTTCTATATGTTCAGTTAGGAGCCTTTTGTTAGATGAATGAGGTAGAAGATGATAGAATGTAAATTAGAGCTGTGATTTCTTGTACATCCCATTTTGAATCAAATGCAGGAAAGCTTTTATTACATAAATAATAGAGATGTAAGAAATCCAGAAGTGCTATGTCAGCTTCTCAATCAGCTTATCTAGATCAGAATCTTGGGAAGTGTTTATATTAAACACATCTGGATGTAAAATTACTGGAGTGTCACATTGGTAAATATGAATATATTCACAATTTTACCTAAGTAATCAAAGGTACATTGTTAAAGCATTTCTGTTTAATAATATTTCTATTTTTAAAAGTGATTTAATATTCTGGTGGACAAAATTCTTTGGTAAAAATTTTTATGTTCTTAAAACTTTATATGTAATAATGATGACAGTATATTTTGAGAAGCACATGCTTAAATTACATATCACACCTGAGAAAAAATGATTTAAAAAAGAAATAATTATAGCTATCTTGGTAGATGATCAGCTAATTAGTAGTAATTTAAATTAAATTTACACACTGAAAGCGCTAGTAAGGTTTCATAGCATTGTCAAGTTTTTAAGGTGCAAGTTAAAACATTCTTTTCTTTCAGATTGTTGAATTTTGCTATTGAGACTATAAATTCCACTTGCTTATTTGTTTGTGTTTTTGACTATTTAGTTTTGGTTGTGAATTTTGCAAACTGTCCAACTGGTTAGTATGTGATTAAAATGGATATTCCCCATTTTTTGACATCTCTCCATGAAGTACTCACAGGAGTAATCCTGTATATATTTTAGGCAGTCAATGACCTTATTTTTTGCACAAATCAAGTGACATTCAATACAGACACTATGGCAAGAGAAATCAAAATAGCCACCTAATTATAATTACCCCCCCATCATTATATCGCTCCCTGCAGAACACCTGATTTTTTTAAGTGAGAACTCAACTGCTGAGTTTTGGCAGGTACAGAGGTTTCTTTTCCTCTCTCCTCTCCTTCTGCATTTGTGTTTTCATCGCATGTAGGGCTTATTGGAGGAGTTCAGACTGACCTCTCTCTTAAAAAATTTCATTTTAATTCTAGTAGCTTACAGGAAATTATTATTTTATGTTTTCTGAAATTGTCAACATTTATGGTATAGTTAGATTGTTAAGGGAATGAGGACAGTTTTAGGTAATTTGAGGGAAATTGTTATCAAGAGTTGGGCCAGATAACATATAATTAGCTGTCACAGTTAGTGCATCTTGGGTAAAAACCAAACATATGCATGTGAAGGCAGGGATGATGCCTTCTAAACTGCTCTGTCTCAGTATGTGGACTGGTGAGTAGTAGATATTCAGTGGTGACTGAAAGAGAAGAGGGATCAATGGGAGGGAAGAGAGACTCAGTCCTAAATTTCATGCCATCCACTTGTGGTGTTTTTCATCTAATTGCTGTTCCCCTAGACTGCAAAACAATAGGCGAACCATTTTTACTCTGAGCATGAACATGACAGAAGTTTGAGAAACCCCTTTCCAAAGGGTTGTAAGCACTTTGCTTTATTCTTTTCCATGTGTGTATTTCTGCTGGTTAGTGTTGGAAACAAGAAGAGAGAGTTACATAGAACTTTGCAAGGAAAACTTTGATGACAACTATGAACATTTTTAAAGCCAAAAGCTATTTACTAGTCTACTGACTGAAAGTAATATATTGTTTATCTTGTAGGTAAGGTTTTTGATGATAGTGTTAGAATTTAAGACTGGCAAAGGACCTGAATAAAGAAGTAATCAAAATTAAACTCATCTATCCTGTCATTATGAATTTATTTTTATTTTAATGCTTTTCCCTGGGTATGTATTAGTCAGATTTCTGTTGCTGTGACAGAAATATCTGAAAGAACCAACTTATGATGAAAAAAGGATTAATTTGGTTCACAGTTTTAGAGAGTTCAGTCTATGGTCACTTGGCCCCATTGCTTTTGGTCTGTGGCAAAGCAGACCAGTCATGGAACTGAGCACTCGGGAAAGCAAAGCTGCTAGCCTTATGGCAGCTGGGAAGCTGAGAGCAAGAGCTGGCAGCGGCCTAACCCTCCTCCAAAAGTATGTCCCTAGTGACCTAACTTGTTTCAATAGGCCCCACCTCGTAAAGGTTTTCTGACTCCCAGTAGCAGAACAGTCTCCCTGCCAAGTGCTCAACATAGGCCTTCAGGGGACATTTAAGAGCCAGATCATACCGGGGGCAAATCTTTGCTCAATGGTCCTGGGGTCTGTACCTCTTTAAAAAACATCTGATCTCAGCAGGAAGAGGTGGATGTTGGGTAGTTATGAAGTGCTGTTGTGTCAGGTAGATTAGTCAGTAGGAGGAGAGATGCAAACAAAGAAAATATTTTTGAGGATGATAAATTCCCAGGCTTCAGGTTTAGAGTTCAATCCTTTTGGTGATACTAATATTTAGTAATTATTATATTTATTATGAAGTAATTACCATTGTATGAAAATGGTCCATGTGCTCATATAGTATTGTTTCTCAGAATTAGAAATTTTCATTCCCATTAAGATAGGTATTATGCAATGCTGTTTTAATTTTCCTGGTTCTCAAACTGTGTCAGAGACTGTGATATTTACCAAATCCTGACTTACAAATGTCAGCCCAGAGAAAGGCTGTGATTACTTATGGCACAGGGGGTCTCATTGTAACCTTTCAGATCTTCATTTATAACTTTCAGAAATGTTATATAAAGCATTTAGATGCATGTGCACACACACACACACACACACACACACACACACACACACACACACACAACCCAAACCTCTGTTATGCTAAGTAAGCTAAACAGGGGTAGCAATACTTTGTGGATAAATGTTTAGAACAATTACTTTAATTTATGGCTGGCTCTAGGTGTTGTTTGGTATATCAATGATCAGTTTATTTAGCTTTAACATTTTTTGTAGTGTAGTTTTGCTGATAAAGAGTTATCTGTTAACTTTTATCTGTGTGAAAAAAAATCTTGGTTTTACCTTGGTCTTAGAAAGCTATTTTCTATAGGCTTAGAGTTTTAAGTCGGTCACCTTTTTTGTATATAATGCTGTTATGTCATGGTCTTTGGGCTCACAAAGCTTCTAATGCAAGGTCTACTGTCATAATTTCCATTGCTCTATCTGTAGTGTGTTATATGTATTAATTAGCTTTTCTTGTGGTTAATTCTAAGGCATTTCTTGTCCATCTTTTGGGCAGTAGCTTGATTGTGATGTACTTGTGTTTTCTTCAAGTGATTATGTTTGTTAATTCTTTTTGTGCCTTTTTAGAGGTTCCCAGATCTGTGAGTTTATAGTTTTATTCACAGTTGTAAAGCTTTGGTTAGATTCTTCATCTGATTTCTCTTTTCTCTTGGGACTCCATGTATGTTAGACTGCTTGATGCCCTTTTAATTTTCTTCTTTCTTCTCCATGCTTCATCTTGAGTAGTTTGTGTTGCTACCTCGTTAAGTTCTATTGTTCATCCAATCTGATGCGCTTCCATTCTTGCTGTTATTTTCTTTCTTGGTTTATAAGTTCTGTCGTTTTGTACCTTCCATTTTTCTTTTTAACAAGTTTGTATTTTTGAACACATTGGCATTTTACGTAGCTATTTGACATACTCACCTTTAAATCTGTTATTTTTCATTTCTGGCTCTGTTTCTGTTGACTTACTTTTCTCCGGGCCATAGGTCATGTTTTTCTGCTTATTTGTAAGCCTAATCCTATACTTTCTGTTTTTTTTTTTTAACAATCTGTTGTAATATTTTACTATTCACGTAACATTAGTTCATTTCATCAATTTCCAAGTGCATAATTCAGCAGTGTTTAGCACATTCATGATGTTTCTAGGTTATTCCATTGTTTGTTTCCAGAACAGTTTATCCTCTGAAGTGTGGGCATGTTGGGAGGAGCAAACATTTTGCATTCTCATTTTCTTTCTGTGCCTTTGTCCTCTGTTTGGCTTTCAGTGGTGCTGCCTGCACAGTTGATCTTCTGTCTCCTGAGTGTTCTTAACATCAGCTCATACTTGATCATATTCCATGAGTCTTTCTGGTGGTCCAGTGCTTTGGCGCATCATGGGTGCATTTCAAGAATCCCCACAACAACTGTCTGTTACTCTTTGTTAGGTGTGCAGGTGCCAGCCTTCAGTACACAGCTCAAGGGTACAGCAGCCTGGGTATGTCTGCTTTCTCAGGAACCTTTGCACGGCCTGTGAGTCTGAAGCCTTTGTATATTTTATACCCATTGCCCATTTCTTAGATGTGAACAGATATTTCCAATTGTTTTATAAGTATTCTAATAATTTTTAGCTATATTTATGTCTTTTGGGAATGTTTCTCAATCACTACTTTCTTTTAATTCTCCACAATTTTCAATACTGGACAATGTGGCAGATTTTTCACTGTTTACTTCTGTATGTTCTGGTGTCCTTGCCATGCGTGTTCCTTTAATTACATTCCCAAACATGTTTCTTATCCAAATGAGGAGTGACTAGCTAAGAGCTGAGAACCAAGTGTATTGTGTCCTGCACTGGCTATCCTTGACAAACCCTCTTGAATGTGCATAAATACTTCCTCCACCTATCCTGTTCTAATTTGAAGAGTTTCCCCCCAAAACATGCATTTCTTAATAATTCAATGGAAATGGCATCTTTTCAAATGGAGAGATTTCCCAGTTGTGATCCAATGTCCTTTTCTACTATATAAAACAAAATTTCTTTTGCACTTTTGGGAATAATACATACAAACAATTCTATTCCACTTGAATCAACTTGTTCCTCTTTGGTGTTTATATCAAAGAAGACTCAGGGATGCTGAATTGGAGAACTTAGCTCCTCAGAACAGGTGAGATTCTAGAATTGCAGATGTATTCAGATGTAAGACACTGGTACTTTGAGCATGAGTAGCACAAGGGGCTCTATCCCACAAAAACTGAAGACATTGTCTTCATCTGTGGGGGCAAAATGGCTCCATCAGGTCAGCAGTGGAACTTAGTAACCCTTCTTGCTGCCTCTGAAGTGCAGGACTTCTTCATCAGCTCCCTGCTGGATCAACTGATCTTTGCAAGGAAACAACCAGCATGGACATTTTCAGCCTGAACAAGACTTTAAGATGAATCCTTTCCCAAGTGACATGATGCCATAAATTCTGGAAAAGCCATCTAATTGGAAAATTGGACAGAAGAGAAAGGCTTCACCCTCATTGGGACAGCACATATTTTCTTGTCTGAATCCCTTAAGTGCTATAAATGCACTGGGAATCCTGAGGATGGAATGGCCTTATCTGAGCCCATGCAAAGCATCTACCCAGGCTTATCCAGCTTCTGTCAGTAAGTGCTGTGTTGGCTCTAGGCTGGCATTGGTGGAGGAGCTGAATTTACCTGAATTTACCACAGGCAACTTCCGATTGACTTCAGAGAGTGAGGGCAGGTCTGTCCAAAAGTAGATGGGTAGAGTTCCAAGCTAGGATGGTGTCACCTTGCTGGTTGAGATCATTATCAGTATATGGCTCCCACAGTGTTATATGGGGCCATAGAACTGGACTAAGAAAGAGATGGTCCAAGAGGTTTTACAGTTTTTGGATGAATGAAAAGAAGCACAAAGGTAGCTAATGCCATTTGTCAGTGGCCATTAGAACTTTGGAAACAATCTTATTTCTTTAGGAAAAAGCTATGTTTAGAGAGGGCACTATAGAGCAAAAGTGAAGTGGACTAGCAAATTTAAAGCCAAGGGCCAGGACAGGAGAATTTATTAAGTAGTTTTTAAAGTTGTGTTTGTGTTAGAGGCAAAGTGCCAGAGGTCAACATGTGTGAGAGTGGAGGCTCTGAATACCAATAGGACTATGCATAGGAACCACTGGTACTCACTGGTCTGATTTTTGTTTGTTTTTTTAAACCAACATTTGGCTAATTAATGCAACACTAGGCTTAAAATTTATATAGGAATCATCAATTCCTATGTTTCTGTAATTCTTAGACTACAACCCTATTCATTTTTAAATTGATAAGCTTCTATACAAACCCATTCTTGGAATAATTTTTTTCATATAATTTTTGTTGTCTTATCTGGAAATCTACAAAAGTAATCTAATAAATCTTGAAGTTAAATTATAAAAATGAAGAGAGATCAGAGAACAGGAAAACAAGAAAAGACACAACCAGTCATTTTCTTCTCCAAACTATGAGACTCAAAGTCAAGGGAAATGGCTTTACTAAAAAGGATGATTCTCTCACTTCCTCCTGCAGATGGACAGCTTTGTTTGTCTGCTTTTACAGTCATTCTATTTTAAATATCCACTAGATAGGTGGTCACAGTGTGAGACTCCAGCTGACTCTCCAAACTGACTTCATCTGTGTCCCTAGAACTTCCAATCTGATAACAAACTGGAGTCTTGTTTGTTTCAAAGTCAGAACTCCCAAAGATGTATGAAACAGCTGGCAATATAAATTTGCACTTTATACCAGATTTCTATTTTTCAAACAAACAGCTAACTTTTCCTCATTTATAAACATATTTAAAAAGGAGCTTTAATAAGAATGCACAACTCAAATTTTGATGATCTTCCTGGTAGCTCACTTCTATAAATTTGTTTTGTTTTGTTTTGTTTTCAAGACAGGGTTTCTCTGTGTAGTTTTGGTGCCTGTCCTGGATCTTGCTCTGTAGACCAGGCTGGCCTCGAACTCACAGAGATCTGCCTGGCTCTGCCTCCTGAGTGCTGGGATTAAAGGCATACACCACCATTGTCCAGCTAGCTCACTTCTTTAAAAGTCATGCTTCAGGGCCAGTGAAATGGCTCAGTTGGTAGAGGTGTCTGCTGCCAAGCCCAACTCCTTGCGTTCCCTCCCCAGGACCCACACAAGGAAGGAGAGAAATGATTCTTTCAAGTTGTCCTGTGATCTTTATAAGAGTGTTTTAGCATACCGTATCCCTCATATACACATGAATAAATAAATATATAAATGTAATAAAATGTTTTAAGGGCCATAAATCAAAGAATTAATTGCTAGTTGTAATTTCAGCATCACAAGATGTAAAAGATAATTTCAAATTGTTTTTATTTTCTTCTATAACATCTAATTCATATTTGAAATTCATAGTAAAATTATTTACATTATCAACATGATCATCCTTTCTTGGATTAAGAAAACCTAGTAAAACTGACTATTTCTTTTAGAGGCAAATTCTGGGTTCCCATTTAGCCCAATACTTCCTATCTTGCCAAGATAGAAGAACTGCCCAATAAAAGTGTATTTTTATGGGATAGAGAGATGGCTCAGTCAATAAAGTACTTACCACACATTTTGAGACCCTGAGTTTGAATCCCTATTACCCATGCAAAAAGTTGGGTACGGCAGTACACATCTGTAAGCCCAGCACTGGAGAGGTGGGAACAAGGAGGATCCCTGGGCTGTGTTGGCCAGCCAGCCTAACTATCTCAGTGAGCATTAGGTTTAGTGAGAGACCTGTCCCCAAAGCAAAGGTGGAGGGCTGGTGAGATGGTCAGGAGGTAAAACAATTGCTGTTCAAGCCCAGTGACTTTAGTTCAGTCCCACAGTTGTCTTCTGAACTACACACACACACACACACACACACACACACACACACACACACACACAC
>CABHPQ010132649.1:0-11469 GCA_902168405.1 Peromyscus aztecus | reverse complement strand
CACCAGCCTAGGCACGACTTAAAGGCAGACCTTGTTCCCCCTGTTTGCACGGAAGCAGCAGACCTCTGCTCTCTTGGCATCTTCAAGTTATGGTGAGTTTCTCTTTGAAACTTCAATGTGCACCAGTGTAGAGTTCTTGCTTACCATCTGCAAAACCCTGGGCTCTGTCCCTCTACAAAAGTAAAATTATAAACAGGAGAAGAAATAAAAGAATTGAAAAATTATTGTATGCTGGAAATAAAGGATAATGAAGAGTACTTTTATTTTTAATTTTTTAAACGTAATTTTTTTATTGATTCTTTGGACATTTCACATCACGAACTCCAATCCTAATCTTTTTGTAATCTTGCTGTATCCACCCTTTACCCTTGTAGCATTCCCCTCCAAAAGAAAATTTAAAAAATTAAAATATTAATTACCCCCCCCCAAAAGAAAACACTTCACTCTGTCTTTGCCCCTTCTCTATCACCATGTCATTCGTCTTAGTGGCATTGGGAGCCACCCTGTGTCACACAGCAGACTCTTTTGTCCCAACAGCTTTACTTGCAATTGTTTATTGCAGTGAGTCACTGAACTAGTTCAAGGCCTCTGGCTCTGGTACAACATTAATACTGGATCCTCACCAAAACTCTCCTTGGAGATCCTGCTGTTGCCCCAGTCATGGAGATCCTGAGGCTATGGTTCCACAAGACCAGTCCTTTCATGCCCTCCAGCAGGTCACAGATGGGGTAAATGTTGGGGTGGGTAAACTCAAAACACTGCATGTGGGTCTGGGTGGTAGCTGAGTTGGTAGCCCCAGGCCACCTCTGGGACTGCTCCCCTCAGACAAGGGGTGGGGCCAGCTCTCCGGAGTAGGAGTTCAGGAAAAACTCTCCCAGGGCTGGCCAGGGGCTGGGCCAGCGAGGCACTAGACAGGTCTGTGGGTGTCTTCCACCCACCCTGGCCTGATTACTTTTATTTTTATTTACTATTTCCCCATCCATTATACAGGTTAGAAATGTAGTATTTCTTCATTCCTTTGGGTTATATTTAAGGTTTTCAGCCGCATGCTCTGTAAATACAAAAGGTCTAATTATGAAGGCTGTAGACAGATCGTAAAGGGGGGCTTAATACCTTCCTTAGGTTCATTTCTGTTTTGGGGTTTGTTGGGGCAGGTGTTGATTTTTGTTGGTGGTTTTTTATTTTTAGTTTTATTGTTGTTCTAACATTAAATTCATTCATTATTCTGCTTACTGGACAAGCATTTTAAACTATTTGTGACTTGAAGCATCATTTTTAAGTGTAAAGAGATATCTCAGTCTGTGAAATGTTTCCTAGACAACCATGAGGGCTCTGAGTTGGAGGCCCAGAATCCAGGTAAAAAGTGGCTGTGTCAGGGTGCTTGTGCAAGTTCAGAGCTAGAGAGGCCGAGGCAGGTGGACCCTGGGGGCTTCCAGGCAGGCTAGTTAGGTTTTACTGAATCAGTGGGCTGTAGGTTCGGTAAGTTGACCCTGTCTCAAAACCTAAGTGGTGGAGTGATCCTGACATTAACCTATGGCCTCCCAATGCATGTACACACTTGAATGTGCATACATGAACATATACACAAAAACACACATGTACACACAGTCTTACACATCCATAATTTTTTAAAAATCTGATAATTCCCTGAATGAAAGAAATTAATAGTTTGTACATGCTCTTTTATGTGGTCAAACTGGCATTTTCCCTCTTCTGTTAGAACTGCGCTCCCTCAGCGTGCAGGAAGAAAAGCATGAAAATCATGAGCCCAAAGGTTAAGTCGTTTGTCTAGGGAGCTTTCCAAAAAAAGCGCCCATAGAAAGGGAAGAATTAAAATCCTTCCCCAAACACTCAATTCAATTTAATTTAGACAACAACTGCTGAGACTTCCTAGGTACCTATAGTTGTGAAATCCTCTCTAAAGGATGGACAGTAAAGGAGGCCTGGTGCTCTGTGTGTGTGTGGAGGGGGTGCATTCAGACATAGACACTCTCCAAAACAGAACTCATGGAATAACGTTACATGCATTGACCAAGTGGGTGACAGAGGAAACTTGAAATACGGGAGGCATGAAGCTGGTCTTTGAGAACTGATTAAAGGGAGAGAGTCTAGGCCTAGGGAAGTTGATGAGCAGAGAAATGGGATGAAAAAGAAAGAAGGAAAGAAAAAAGAAAGGAAGGAAGGGAGGGAGGGAGGGAGGGCAAGCGAGCAAGTTTTGGCAAGTTTTGGTACCCAGGACATAGTTCAGAATTACAAAGTACAGGCCTGGCACCTGCTGGAAGGCTCAGGTAGTTCACTTTATAGAGACGATTGGATGACTAAAAAGCTGCATTTTGACATAGGAAGCAAGTAGAGTTGAGACTGATTCTGTTTGTCGTGCTGTTTGTTAGCAGTTAATATCTGGAATAGGAAGGCTTTTATAACTTTGTCCCACCCTCTGCTACCCTCCCTTACCTAATTCCATCCATCCCTGTTCATATCAGTAATTATAAGCAAGGTTCACACAGCTGAAATCACCTCCCAGACCTGCCTCCCTGCTAGTCTGTACGCCCACCAAAACCCAGAACTTTAATTTTCATTTCTCTGATGGCTAAGGATGTGATGAGACAACATCATGTACACAAACACATGCATACAAATACACAAAATAAGAAGCCATGGGATCAGGGTTGTGACTTAAGAAGAGAAATTTGATGACAATTCATAGGATGGAAAGAAAGTGGAGATGTGGGGGCAGGGGAATTGGAGCGACTCTGCGTCTCTTTTGAGGGGAATGAAAAGATTCTGAACCAGATATACCATTTGGACAAGATTTGGTGATGTCTTCGATTCAGAGAAGGGGTTGGGAGAATAAAACCTGTTTTGAGTTTTCTTCTTATGTGACTGGGAATGTAATTAAGATGTTGGTAGGGAACTGAATCAAATGATCAGATATAGGAGCGACACAAAGAGAGGGAGATGAGAATTCCGTTTTTAGTGTGATGCCCTCCAGTTCTCGGGCCATATTCATCTCCTGTTACCCTGTTTTTGCAAAGCCTGCTGATTCTACCTGCCACTTCCCAACTATCCCCCTTCTATTTTTATGTTGTATGTATATTTAAGTATTTAAGTAAACAAATTTAAATGAATACATTTAAATATGTATTTTGATCTACATGCTACATATGAGAAAAAACACATCACAGTTATCTTTCTGAGTCTTGTTTGCTTCTCCTAACATGGTATCATTCAGTTTCACCCAAGGAAAGGGTGAATTTTACAGACTAGGGATTTGTTTGGTTATTAGTCTTCTATGAATTTAATGATTTTGAACCTTAGTTTCCAAAGCTCAAAGCAGGAATAGAAGGGACTTCAAAAATAGACCCATTATTAAAATAGCTAACTGATGAGGGCTTTTAAAGATATGGTTTTGTATTTTATCTGGAGAGAGGTTTTAAACTTAAATACAACACAATTTATATCATAGGTAAAGAAAAGAGTAAAGTAAATACAAAGTAAAGAGGCTACATGAGTTCAGCATTTTCCTTACCGTCATTATAGAATCAATACAGAGCCAGTCAGGGCCAGATGGCTCATCATAAAGACACTTGTAATGCAAGCCTGAAGATCTGAGTTCTGTTCCCAGGTCCCTCTTAAAGGTGGAAAGAGAGAACTGACACTACTAAGTTGTTCTTTGACCTCCACACACATGGCATGTATGCCCACATATACACACATCATACACACACACACATCATACACACACACACACACACACACACACACACACACACACACACACAAATATAATAAAGTTTAATGCATTACATTGCATTAAATAAGTCCACACAGATACTTTGGGGGAAAATATACTATTGTTTCAAATGCTGTTTTAATATTAGCAATGGGGCAAGAATAGGTTTGTTCCTTTCCTTCTGCCCATGTCCTCCTTGCCAACCTTGTCTCTCATGTCTGAGAGTCTTCCAGATATCAATATTGATGCTGGTGAGAGCAAAGACAGTCCCCGGGACATCATGGCTCTTCCCACCTACAAAAATCTGTGTTTCCAAGGCATTTTCAGATCATGGAATTTCAGCCATTTCCTATGACTGAGAAGCTTCCCTCAAATGTTGATCATTTATAAGCAATGAATGTTTCATGCAAAAGTTGGTCTTTATTGTAGTCTAGAGTATGCAACAGGTGCAAAGATATGTTTTGCTATCTACCCATCACTGACAGGGCACTTTGAAATTGATGACAGTTGTATCTAGTATGTAAAATATTTGGTGTAATGACCTACTTTTCTAGAATCTGCTTTCCCATTTGTTTCTATCTCTTTCTAGTCTTAAACTTCATTCCTACCTTGCTCTTAGCTATAAGCTTTAAAAACTAAAGATTAAATATGCCTAGTCACCAAATCAATTACCAAAGGACTTACAGCTTCTAAGTCAGTTGCTCATCCAGTACCTACTCGATTTCTCCCATTCACTTACCCTGATTCTCTTCTGCAATTATTGGGGGTGGTGTGGTGTTCTGAAACTATTCCTCAGAGCTGCCACTGGTTTTGAAGTTTGAACAAGGGTCAGCCACAAGCCTGCAGTAATTTATGAGCTATACGTTTCTGGTTCTTGGTGCATTTGATGAAAAGGTTGCACTGAGGACTGAAGTTGCTTGCTCTTTCCGGTTACTCGTTACTTTCTCCTGCAGAGACTGGCAAACAGTTAGCCTGACTGAGACTCAGGCCCCACCCCACTTCCTTTACCTTTCCTGTTAGGTTTTTCTAAGTGACCAGTCTAGCTCTGGAGTTTGGAAACTCTGGGATTCTTAAGCCTACCAAACCCAGACTCAAGCCAGCAGTCCAACCCAGAGAGTGAAGGGGCTTATGAAGCCAACCGCAGCTGAGGAGCTGCTGATAATTGCTACAAGAGGGAGAGTCAGTTTTCTTCAGCAGTGTGCAGACTGCCCATGCGCCATTAGATGGTACCCTAGATTCATGAGTGTGTGGACAACACTAATTGGACTCAGTGGTTGAATAAAAAGAAGAGCAGAAGGAGAGGAGAAGTTGAGAGGGAGTTGTGGGGGGCCATCAGTAGTTGGACAGAGAGGAGTGAAGGGTGAATATAATCTAAATACATTGTATTTATGCATAAAAATACCAAAGAATAAACAATAATTTTAGCAAGCAACTTAAGAACCCCTTTATATTTGAAAATCCATCGCTATGCCCTCTTCTCCTAAAGTAAAATTCCTATGTAACTCAGCCTGTTTACACACAGTTCAAGCGGATCATATCAATATACTTCTGCAGACAAAACATTAAAGAAATACATTAAGATAAACTATATGTATTTAAGCATTAAGTGTCCAGATATCACAATAAAATAAAATATTAAAGTGTTGATGCCTGGTCACAGACACACTGTGGATGTGAGAGCAACAAAAACAGACTGATAACCATGTGTTACTACAAATGTCTTCCACTAAAAACTCGCCCAGCCTAGGAAGCACTGTGATCAACAGTATGATTTTCCAGAATGGAGGACACAACTTTAAATTTTTCCACAGAGAGAAGTATGTATCCTACCCTCAAATCTCATGAAATATATCCCTGCATGTACATTAAAATTTTATAGCAAAACTACTTTATGTTTGGATTACAGTGTCAGATAATGGTAAGTAGTATTTCACAAATATGATTGGCCCACAAGTAATTAATATCTTGCAGAGCTAGAAAAAATTCATGTGAAAGGCTAATATTGAACTCCGAACTATATGCTGAAGGAGGGTCCATGTTTCTTAAGAACTGCTCTACAGGTAAAAAGCACTACTTTTCTTCAAATTCAAGCAAAGGTTTTTCTGCTACAGAGTAGTATTATGCTTCTAAGTTGAAGGTTTATTTCACTTGTGTTATTTGTGCTCCTAATTTGGGAGGGACATGGCCTATTGTTATTTTCCTCTATGCATTAGACTATAAAGATAATTATTTGTTAAAAGAAAGGTGAGATGGTGTATCTTTTGGCCTTTACTTGTGTGCAGTACGATAAAGGGGAAAAAGAGCAGTCCACAATAAAACAAATTCAAGCACGCAAATGAATAAATTGTCCCTTTGATCTATTGTTTAAAAAGAAAATAGAGCACAAATACATTTCCCATTGCCATTAAGCTTACTATTTCACTGGTACCATTTTATTCTCGATTATGCAGATATTTCTACATATATTGGTGGCAAAAAAGCTGTAAATAGATGCCTATGATGTATAAAAGCACAGTCCTATTAAATGGTATGTTACTTTATACCAAGTATTTAAACAAAGGGAGTGTGGATTTGTCTTCCTTGTACAAGCATCATCGAGTTCATTGCTGTTTTAGTTGATTACTGGAAGTGGAATTTCACAGATACAACTGACCTTTCCAGTAAAGTAATTTTTCCTAAGGGAGCCATATGAAGAGCTGAGTGTGCTGTGTTCTGTCTGCTGCACCATCAACACACATTACTGATGCATTTGCATTTCCTGTCAATCAAATTGTGAGTAACAGTGGCTCATTATGGCAAATTCCATTGACTCATGATATTGAGCATCTTTTCATATCTGTATTTTCCACTTATATTTTCTTTCTCTATATCTCTATTTTGATCTAATAAGTTATTTTTCTATCATAATGTCATTTTATTTTACTTTTCTTGAATGCCTTATATTGAAAACTGTTAAATTTCTATATAAGCAAATGTGTAAAGCTTGGCCTTCACATATTAGGATCTTCCTTATCCAAAGAAGACTTATAATACAATCAATGTGCTAATAGAGATGTGAACTGAGGTCTTAAACTACATGTATTTCAGTTTTGTTACATGTAAATAGTGTCCAAATAAAACTAGCAACTATGACCTAGGCATAGGCATATTAATGAAATATCAAATTTAACTCCCCTGACTTTCATACAAGATGCTCTTATTTTCTCCCACCTGCATATGATGAAATTCAAACACAAATAACCTGTTAACTTACTTAGGGACCTAAAAGTCAGTGACAACAGTAATGTGAACTAAAGCATAGAACTGTAGGGCCAGGATCTATTCCCCTGTAAGTCTCAAGGACTCAGTAAAAAGTGTAGTGATTTATTTGGATAAAGGATCAATTTCTAAGTAATAGTCAGCGGTCATGTGATCTATATCTGAATCCACAGCAATTCAGAGAAATGTGAGATCTAGGATATGTATATAGAACAGTTGCTTCCAAACTTCTGAAGGAACCCCAACCTCTTAAACAGCTTATTAGAACACAGAACACTTACAATATGTTTTAGCAGGTCTGAGTTGGTGCCCAGGGACCTACTATAACCATTGATGCATTTAGGAGACAAACTTGTTTTCTTTAGGACAAAAATAATCTCTGTATCTTTTTGTATCTCCTTATTTTCATTTTTTTTTCCATTTGGAGGAATGTAGCTTTTGTTAAACAGCAAAGAACCACATATCCAGACCAAAAATAGATTAGTGATTTTACCTACTCAGATCAGTTATGACTAATGTTAATGCAGATTTAGTCTTTACTTTAAAAATTTCACTCTTGGTACTTTTGCCTGTTTGTGTGTGTGTGTGTGTGTGTGTGTGTGTGTGTGTGTGTGTGTGTGTGTGTGTACATGCATGTGGGTGCTTGCAGAGGCCAGAAGAGAGCATTGGATCTCCTAGAGCTGCAGGGCATTTGTGGGTAGCCCAATATGAGTGCTAGGAATTGAACTCTGGACATCTGCAAAAGCAGCAAGCACTCTAAACTGCTGAGTTATCTCTCCAGCCCTTGTTTCTTATCATCTTTTACATTAACCAATTTGAGCTGAGTGAGGGGTACACCTGAGTCCCAACTGCTTGAACATCTGAAGCAGGAGGACTCTTTGAACCTAAGAGTTTCTTAACCAACCTGGCAGCATGGTAAGACCCTATTTCAAAATTAATACTACTAATACATATAAATGGATCACTTTTATATTTTTTGGTTTTATTCCACTGATGTTTCTACATATAATATTTTAATAATTACTATTAAACTTAAACCATATTTCTCAATGCTATAATCTTTTTTATTGTTTCTTTTATTTTGAAATTATATTACACTTACATCATTTTCCCCTTCCCTTTCCTCCCTCCAGACCCTCATATAATTCTCCTTGCTCTTTTCAAATTCATGACCTCTTAATTAATCGATGCGATGTCTACATGTATATGTATATTCATCTATATATATTCACAATAACATATATAGCCTGTTCAGTGTATATACATTACTTGTATGTATGTTTTCAGGACTGACCATTTGCTATTGAATAACAGTTGATGTGCTCCTCCCTGGGGAAGAATATTTTCTCCGCATTCCCCAGTTGCTTTCAATGCTATAATATTTTAACTACATTCAGAGTTAAACTTATTTACTCTCCTCCTTTCTATGAGATAGTTTAATGAGGGCCTGGGAATATAGTTCAGTTGGTAGAATGCTTATCTAGCATGCACAAAGCCCTGGGTTCAAGCCCCGGTACCACATAAACCAGGATCAGTAGTATACTCCTGTAATATCAGTACTTGAGAGGTAGAAGCAGAAAGACCAGCAAATCAAGATCATCTTCAGCTACACAGCACGTTTGAGGCTGTCTGGACTGCACAAGAATGCTCTAGTACACTTTCCCTTCATTCCCCATGGCCTCTCATATTGGATCTCAACTATGTGCTGACATCTGAAATTACATTTCCTGGGTATTGTTACCTTTACTGTAGACATATCTTCTCTACATGGTGTTTTTCTTCCTTTCCTCCTTCCTCCTCCCTCCCTCCCTCCCTCTCTCCCTCCCTCCCTCCCTTCCTTCCATCTTTCCTCCCTTCCTTCCTTCCTTTCTTTGTCCCTTCCTCCCTCCCTCTCCCCTCTCTCTCTTTCATTCTTGTATTAATCATATTTCAGATGTTAGAATTTTCAGAATTTAATAAATTCAGTTAAATATCTGAGAATTATAACTTTCTTTATGGGGGGATATGAAATTTCCTTAAAAACAATCATTTATATTTTAAATAGCTATTGAATTCTAATACGCCACTAAAAGGAAATTGCATAGGTTTCTTTCTCTTTTGTATTAAAAAAAATACTTTCCATGATGCATATGTGTTGTATTGCTGCATTCACACCATTTTCAGAGTTATAAACTTCCTCTCTGTAGATTACTGTGCTTGATTTGTAAACAATGAAGAGCAAGACAGGTTGATGGAACACTGCATGGACCAAAGCCACCAGAGTATACCAGCTACTCATATTAGCGGTGACATGAGCATGATGTTTTAAATTTTGTTTTAAAACTAGCCTTTGAGAAATTAAAAAGAACTTGTTTCTACCCGATAATCACGTGCGCTCAGACAGGTGCAGCTTATCACAGCAAGCTGTTCGTAGCAAAGAGTTTGGCTTCACAATTGCGAAGCAGAGGTCCTGGTTATTGTCCCCGCATTATTTCCGTCTGCCCTTGCTGCTAGGCCTTATTAAAAGCAACTGGTTTGCTTATGGGATTTCTGTGCCTGAACCTAAACTACGATATGTGTCATCTTTCCCTCCCATTGCGTTAACTGCTCAAGAAAAGAAAACATTTTATTGTTCATATATTTGGTCACATTTTCACAAGTGGTGAGTGTATTTCTGACATCACACAGAGAAAGGGGTAATTCGGCGAACGGGTTTCTTTTTATTCCGTTTAATAAATGGGTTGTGCATTTTTCTAATACATCATTGAATAGAATCACAAATTAAATGATAGCCATACTTTATTATTATAGGAAATTGAATTGTCTAAATAAAAGAATGCTAACAAACATATGTATTTATTCAGAATTGAAAGAAATATGTTGGCTTTTGTTTTAGGAGTCCAAAATAAACTTAAGAAAATAGAGACATTAAAATCATTACTCAAGCATATATTCATTGGTTGTATTTATAACCACAATAAAATGATCTCCGAAGCTGTGAAAGCTATTTGAGCAGTCTTCAGACCTATACCTTTACTCATTCAGACAAACTCTGCTTATTCCATTTTACAGTCCTGTCTCACAAAGATTCAGCCTCAGGATGTCACTCAGCATGTTGTAACCACCATCAGCTAAACCAATGTTATAGAGGTTGGACAGGTTTTGCTCTGACCTCCCCATAAACACCGTAGCAAGCATGTGCTCACACCCTTGCATGCCATACACAAATACTCACTCACATACACATATGCACATGTATACATATGATAAGAATAATCAATAAATTTATTTTTGAAAGGAAAAACAATAGTGTAATGACAAAGCTGAGAACTGTTTTGGAGAGACTTGGAGAAATAACCACCATTCATGCACAGGACTTTGAGAATAGCAGCTGGAGCATTTATATGGGTTTTAAACAGATCTGAGTATAATGTTGCACTGCATCCTTTCCCTAAGAGAGTTCTAGGAGTTATTCTTATTTCTTTGACTGACATGTATTGTTTAGGTAGACAGAAATATAAAATCATATGTATTCATGACTATGCCACATAAAGCTTAGGTAACTCAGGAGATTTTAATGAATTTATTTATTTTTAAAATTTAAAAGTTAATAAACTATAAATAGGTGATTGAGAAGATGTGATCTGAGATTATGAATGTGTGCACCATTAGATGTGGTTTGAGTTTCCCAGTAGGTACCCTCTCCCCTAATGGAAAGTTGACACAAGAAATGCTGTGCACATAGCTCACTGATGCTGTGAAGTAGGAACTGCTCAATACTGACAAACTGGGAGCCACACAAAGAGCATTGAGCACATAAGGAAGGAGGAAGAACATATCCCAATTCCAGAGACAAACAGGCTTGTTTTTGTACATTTCCTTTAAGGTATTTTTTTCAAAAACACTTTTACAGACTTCAGATCATTACCTTTTATTTTTTTTTTACAAAAAAAGCAAAGTTGGGAGTTTTACTAAAGATATTTTAATAAAAACTTAAGCATGGGGGTTAGGAGAAAAAGAGGTGAGAAAGTAAGACTTACCCAAGTGTGGGTGTGGGATCCTCACAGGGAGATGCCTTTCAAGTCATTCTTTATGATTACGACTGTCCTAAATATTTCACTTAGATACTCTGTTTTTACTTTCTCAGGCTTTTATAAATAAGTGTAAATATGACTTTCAAATATTATCTCAGGTGGATATAGTACATTCTAGTGTTTATTCTGTTAACTATATAAAACAAACCTCCCCAAATAACAAACAGTTTTAGCTTTTGTAATAAAATTTAGTCTTCCCAGAGAAGAGCTTCCAGTTGGCTATCCAATACCAAGTGGTCAGTCCTGAAATCATATACATACAAGGAACTCTATATAGACTGGGCAGGTTGTGTATATATTTAGAAATATATATCCCACAAACGCCATGGTTTACTGAAGTAAATGTTTATTTTTCTTCCTTCTCTAACAGTCTCATGGTAGCTAAGTGGCTCTGGGATGAGGATG
>CABHPQ010132648.1:0-62460 GCA_902168405.1 Peromyscus aztecus | reverse complement strand
TTTGCAGCTATGTAGTGCTGGGCTGTGAAGAAATATTCTCTCTCCTTTTCAAAGAAGTTAATTCAGACCATGAGGCAGGAGCTGCTGAAAGGCAATAGACATTTATGAAGACTGCATTACAGTAGAAATTTTGATACCATTGTACATTACATCCATATTAATAGCAAATTACCTTAGCATGAATAATAGCATTTTACAAAGAACACCCAATGAATTAAGCACTATTAGCTTTGTCCTCAAAATCACTGTCTGCTTCTTAAGAATTGAATTCTGAAATATGAAGTCTCTGGGTCTAGTACATCCTTAGACCTCCCTGAGCTGCCAGCTTGCTTTTAGCTCTATCATTACAGGCTCCAGTCTGCTAAGCCATGCAAATTCCTATGCTCCTGAGAGCATAGTAATAGGAGTTATACATTGTACAAGTGCTGCTGATTCAACTCCCATTTCCCTTAATACAAGCTTGGGTAATGTCCATTCAGTGAAGCTGTCTTTCAAAAAGAAAAGAAGAGCTGTTTTTAAACATCATCTTTTAGACAGATAAGATGTCACAGGCTCCCTGGAAGTGAAGACTTCAGTGGCATAATACTTGGATTTGCAACAGTTATGAGACAGTTATTCCTAAGGCAGACTTAATTACAGGGAGTAAGCAGTTTGGAAGAACTAAGTTATATCTTGAAACTTTGATTTTCATTAAAAAAGGAGTTTTAAGTATTTGTACCTCCAAATGGCCTGTTGGTGATTCCATAAGCCTTTCATGAGGATATGACTTAAATTCAAGCAATGATACAACTTGTCCTTGGTTGTTGACAGGGGGTAGTTTTCTGACTATGATACACATACCTATGATAACTAGAAGTGGGATCTGTAATTTGTTTGGAAAGATATGTGGCACTGTCAATAGCCTATCTATCCCAGGGCCATGGATAAGCATGCTGAATGTTTTCATGTTGGATAAACCAAAATGATTCATAGATTTGTTCTAGTGCCAAAATCTATCAATGGTTTTAATGATGATGATAGTGATAATGTGGGCAGTAGACAAGATAGTAAGGATGTGTATGGGTGAGGAGGGACAAATTTGAGTAAAACAAGTGGGACTAAAGATTGTATCACTTGAGCCTTGACACATTTGCTTAAGGAGTTTTCATTCCACAGTAGAAAAAGCATACATAGTAGATCTTGACTATTTGTCCATCTGGGTAAAAGGAGTTACTCTATCTATCCAGCAATGCATATAGGAGCATTCTGCTTTCTCTTTCTGGGAGTTGAAGGGAAGGGGGAGGAAAGAGAGGAGAAAGAAGGAAAATAAGGAGAAAGGAAGTGGTAAACTAGGACCAGAAGGCGGAGGAAGAGAAGATGGAGGGGGAAGGGGATAGTTTCCTTTGGTAAACTTTTAATTTTCTTTTATGATTACCAGACCTTCCTTACTTGCCCCTGTTGTGTCTGGTCCTAATCCAGCTGTAACAGATTAAATGGAGGTCAAGAAAAATCGTCTCTTGGGGTCAGTGTTCACCTTTACACTGCTAAGAGAAAGAACAAAGCAAGCCACAGTGGACAATAGATACAGTAGAACAAAATAACAATATCCTTCAAACCCATTCTATAAAAGCATAATCAATGAGGTATTATATTAGCATTATTTTACTATTAGCCATTGTATTGTGGTCACCATGGAATGAAGACAAATTGAAAAGTTGTTATAAGAAATAGTGGTCTTTACACTGATTTTAAAAACATCAGAGTGAGTTGGAACCCATTACAGTTAAACAAAGTTTGTGACCTCTTTAATGGGCTGATATAAACACCCACACACAAGGATCCTAGATTGTTTGAAGTTCTTATCTGACTACAGGATAACCATTAGCCTTTCCCTATTCCCTTCTTTCTCTTTAGTTTCATTCACAAACATTTGATTAGTTTCTCAACATGCTATTTTCTATACGACTTAGTGATACCCCTCACTTCTAAATAGACTCCTGTAGAGCAAATGAACAAGTGTTCTTACTTGGCCTGTATATTCTATCACACTCACTGAGAAACAAACTTACCTTAAAATGAAATTTTCTTTGACCATGTTGTGCTTGACATTTCTAACAGATAAGGTTGGCATTGGTCTTTCAAACAACCAAATCTCCTCACTCTGATTCTCCCATTTTGTCTCTTTGTTTTTACTCTTTTGTTTTTGGTCTCTTACCCTTTTTTCCTTGCCTCTCATGATCTATAAAATCTTGAATAGTAGCAGATTGAAGATAACTTCAAAGTCAAGCCTCCTCTCATCATTTCCTCTTGTTCTTTTCCCCAATGAAGGAATATTGTCTCTGTAGAGGAGCAAAGTAGAATAATGGGAAGAAGTTTTATATCTAATTTGCTTTCTATTATAATTAAGGAAAACTATAATTGTAACTATTTAGTCTTCAACTCTATCAAAGACGCCAGAAGTTGAATATATTACCTAATGACAGAGACCTCAAGCTGCCTAGATAGTCATTCAAAGTTCCTCTGCAATGTTAGGGCATCCAACTCTGGCCTACAGGCCTAGAATATCTGACAGACTTTTCTGTGAAGCAGGATATTCTGAGAGACTATCCCACCTTATCTTGGCAAAGTTCAGCAGTCATTTTCTTTTGTGTTTTGCTTGTGCGATTTGGACAGCATACTGTCATCAGTGGAAGCAAGGGTACCACTTTCTTGCCCAGTGGTAAACTTTTGCCACAACATAAACTCTATATGGAGTTTCTTCAATGTCCATCATTTTCTCTGAAGTAGATTGGTACTGCCAGGAGCAGACCTATGTGTCTCACTGTCATAAAAAGCCTAAGTTCTTAAAATCTTTTAAATGCCATATTTTGTAAGTCTTTGAAGTGTTTGAAGATTGCCTATCTATCTAAAATATATTTCTCTATTACCTTGAAAGCAAACCTAACATGAAAGTAAGTTTGCTATTATAGATGACTATTAATCTGTTTCTTAATTATATATTACATTTTAAAACGATCTGCATTAACATAATACCCTAAATAAGAGTAGAAATATACATAGAGTATAACAAAATTAAATTTAAATTTGTATCAATAAAACAAAATACATACCAATGTAAAATACATATAATTAATAGTTGTTTTTTAGATTAAAGTAGATTCAATAATCTACACTTTTCCCAATCATAATAATCTGCCCTTTCTATATCATATCCCCTTTCTTCTTTTAGAAAGAAATTGACTATGACAAATGACAATTTGTAAGCAACTCCCCTTAAATGAAAAAAAAAAAAAAAACATTTATAACCAATATTTTGGGAATGTGGGTCTAGTTCGCTAGACTACATTCTGTTGACTGGGAGTGCTGGTTATCTTTGGGAGATCTTAAAAAAATTAGGATTATAGTCAAATATTGACTGGACTATTCTGTGAGGATGGTTCGTCTCAGCCAGCAGCCTTGAAACTGTTCTAGATGGAGAACTCAGAGGAAACTGCACCAAAGGCACTTTGAAACATTGAATCATCTGGGACAAACATTCCCATTGGAGATTTTTGAGTGGGGTCTTTCTGGATCAAATCTGAGTTTTCTTAACACAGAATGAATGCACAGTCTGTCATTTCATGTGGAAACAAAAGCAGAACCTCTTTTCCAAAGTAACATATCATTTGACTTAAATTTTGAAGTCAAGGCATTTTCAAAATATATAGGTTGGATTAATCCAGCAACATTTATAATCAAATGACTCTTAGCATTTGTTGCTCCTTCCTTGGAAGTCAAACAATTCAAAGACAACACAATAACACACAGTATCCAGACTCTGTGCATTTTCCATATTTATGTGACTTTTCTTATATTACTTTACTCCCTTCTTAAGGACTTTACATAATTATTTCAAAACTGTACATCTCTTTTTTAATTACTGTCTATACCTTCTCTTTTCTCTCCCAAGTCTATGTATATTTTTAAACTTATTGTAATCTGACTAGAGGTTTGTTTATATGTATTTCCCCATTTGAATCTGTCTTTGCCATATATCTCTATCTTTTTCTAACCACATGAGCATTTAAACTGCTAAGAGGCTGTGTCTAGGACTAAAGCAATAACTTTGATGCCTGGCTCTGCCCCATTCCTTAGTTCCCTGAGAAGCTAGTCTCATGGTGGAGGCTCATTTAACACCAACTCTAAAAGCCATGTTTACTGTTCTGGGAAGTTTTGGGGTCCATGCTGCCACACAATAGTGTGCTACTTGCTGCTCATAAAGTCCAATTAAGCGTATGGCAGCAGTACCTTTAAAAAAAAGCCATGTGGTTTTTACTGTTTACACTGAGTCAGGAAGCCAACTCTTAAAAGAGCCATGCCTCAGCTTGCTGCTAGAAAACAGAGCCTACTAGAGAAAAGGTGGTTACCAAGAAGACACATCACTCCATTTTTATGTGTTTAGAATCCTTTCCCAAGCTCTCTCAGCTTTTTTTCTCTTGAGACAGGGTTCTTCTGTATAGTTTTTGATGCCTGTCCTGGATCTTGCCCTGTAGACCAGGCTGGCCTCGAACTCACAGAAATACACCTGACTCTGCCTCCCCAGTGCTGGGATTAAGGGTGTGTGCCACCACCGTTTGACTAACTCTCTCAGCTTTTATGTGGGTATAGTTGCCAAAAGTTGAGTGCCATTTGTAATGAGAGGCTTTACTGTGTCATGCCCCATCCTGCAGCAGGATTCCAAATAATCACTCAAAAGTTTATTAATTATAAATGCTCAGCCAGTAGCTCAGGCTTGTTACTAACTAGCTCTTATATTTAAATTAACCCATAATTATTATTTGTGTTTAGCTGCATGTCTTGGTACCTTTTCTCAGTAAAGCATTCTCATCTTTCTTCTTCTGTGTCTGGCTGGGGATTTTTGTCTCTGCCCTCCTTCTTCCCATCATTCTCAGTTTGGCCTTCCCACCCAACTTCCTGCCCAGCTACTGGCCTGTCAGCTTTTTATTAATCAATGTAAATAATATATATTCATAGTATAGAAAAGAATTGTTCCACAGAAAGTGTAGTTTAGGAGTCTAAGTGAAGCTTGATTGACGAACAGGTCTTGGTCCTATCAGATTGAAATCAAAGCACCTTGTAGTACTGTGATTTCCCTGGAGACTCAGTCTCTCTGTCCAGATCACTGTCTGTCCTACAAGTCATTTCTTGCAATTGGAAGGAATTTTTTGCTTCATTGGCTATTTCCCATGCAATGCCCTGATAAAGGCTGATCTTGGTTCCTTAATACCTGGTTCACTCACTGTAAGTTCATATCAGTCTTCTTCCTTATAAGCAGGAGAAATTTTTTCACTTCCTTGTGATGATATATTGTGTTCTCCAATGTATTGTGCACCCTAATAAAGCTAATCTATGGATCAGAGGAAAAAGCCAGCCACTATATTAAATATAGAAGTCAAGCAATGGTAGCACATGCCTTTAATCCTAGTATTTAGGAAGCAGAGATTCATCGAGCTTTCTGTGAGTTCAAGACCACACTGGGGAACAGAGCCAAGAATGGTGACACATGCCTTTAATCCCAGCACTAACCATAGAGGTCTGGAGGTCTGTACAGACAGACAGGAAGTGATGTAGTTGGGCAGAGAGAGGAAGTAAGATGCAGAACAGAAAGACATATAGGTGTGGGTATACAGGAAGTAGTTCTCTTCGGCTGAGGATTTCCAAGTAATAAGAATATGACTGGCTTCTTTCTGCTTTCCTGATTTCTCAATTTTTACCCCAACATCTGGCTCTGGGTTTTTTATTATAAGATCATTTAGCAATTCGTCTTACACTTCCTAGGTAATTTCTTTGAAGAATTTGTTTCATTTAGGTCAGGCTCATCCAGAACAATCCCCCATTTCGAATTAACACAAATTTATCTTATTTAGGATACTAATTACATCTAAAATATGTCTTTAGCCAAATAACACAAGTACAACATAAGAATCATAAAATACAATATTAATAAGTTCCACTCACACACTAGGAAAGGGGACTATACTGGATATATACAAGTTGGGTAAGAATCTTAGAGATCATCTTGAAGTTTGCCCATAACATTTATATTGACCCCTATACTGAGTACATAAATAAACATTTTCTGGAGAATAAAGTTGTATAATGTGACTGTGGATTTTAGGGGATGGTGGTCATGATGGTGGAGTTAGTCACAACTATAAATGTGACTATTTCACTTTTAAAAATTCTTCCTTGTTGGTTCCCATAATATGAATGCAAAATATGGAGATATTTCTCCCAAGAAATTTAAAACACTCTAGACTTGGATGCAAATTTAAGTTATGCAGATAATTACTTAACTTCTCTAACTGCCCTTAATTGATAACTTAAATAAGTCCAATAGTTAATTCAGAAGATTAGCAGAAACTATTAGAGAGCTACCTGGTAGGTACTAACTTTTAGAAAATAAAATTCCTATTCTTAGATTTTAATTCAATTTCTAGAAAGAAAATATATTTTCTTATTTTAAATTTATAGTATAATTACATCACTCCCACCTTCCTTTTCTTCACTCTGAATCCTCCCATATAACCCCTTTTTCTCTCTTTTATATTTATGGACTCATGTTTTTATTAATTATTGTAATATATATATATTCATAAATGCAACCTGTTAATTCTGTATATTGTTATTGTATTATATTATTTCACAGATGACCATTTGGTGTTGGATAACCAATTAGTATGTTCTTCCCTAGGAAACACTATTTCTTTCATTCTCAGCATTCCTTACTTGCCTATAATTCTTTGTGTTGGGTTGTGGTCTCATGAGCTTCCCCCTTCAATATCAGAATGTCAGTTTTCATTCTTCTTCACTTCATATTTAAGCAGTCATGTTGGTAAGAGTTTATGGGTGCTACTTTTGACATCCCAAGAAGATACAGTCTCACAATACACTCTTCTGACTCTTAGAGTCTTTCTGTCCCTGATTCCCTAGGCTTAGGTGCAGAAGTTGTAGATTAGATGCATCAGTTAGGATTGGGCTCCACAATTCTGCATTTGGATTGGTTATAGTTTTCTGTAATCATCTCTATCTGTTGCCAGGAGAACTTCTTTGAAGAAGAGTGAAGACTAAACACATCTGTGAGTATTGGGATAAATATTAAGAATGTAGTTAAGGATTATGCTGGTTTAGTATAATGGCAATTATAGACTATTTTCCAAGATCATTGACTTCATTAACCTGGGTAGTTGGCTAGGTTTCCAGTACCAGGCATGGTTTCCCTCTTGTTGAGCGGGTCTTAAGTCCAATTAGAGAGCTATTGGTTACCACACAGCTATGTGTGCCACTACTGCACCCTTTGGCCATGCTGGTCATTCTTGTGATTTGGAGGCACCATAGCTGGGGAGCATTTTTAGCTGCTTCCCTCCTTTGGATGTTTGAGTGGTAAATAGCGTCTTCTGGTTGCATGAAATCTACTCCTTCTAGAAGGAGGTATCAGGTCAGTTCTCACTCAAGGGCCTCTTGGCTCTGTGTCTGAAGTACAGGGTGTCATCAACAATACACACCTACTTTCCATCTCTGGAGGACAGCCAAGGGCAATAGTAATAACCTATAATACCTTGAGAGTCTCTTTGACTGACCTGATTAACAACTCAAAACAGGGTTTTTCATGGTGTTGGGGTTCTGCTAGGTTGTCTATGCCTATCTGAGAGAATATTATTAGGCCAGATGTGAAATTTTCATTTAAACTATATATTTTATACACCAATTTATGTGTATCATAGGTATTTTTAGGTAGATAATTTCTTCTATGTTTATGAACCCCTCCTCCCTAATTAAAGATCTGGCCATTTTTTTCCTGTTTCTCCCTTCAGATCATTTGTACCCTGCTATTCTACCCTCTACTTCTATTCCTACAACCCCACTTCCAATGTTTTATGAAAATGTATAGCATGTTTGTCCTGGAGGCAACATATATTTTTAGAAAGTAAGTCATCAATACATATAGACAGGATATATATTAGCCATAGAAAACATTTCACAGGAAAAGGTAGTCAAAAAGAGATTTTAAAAAAAAAGGAATGAAAGGAAAAGGCAGTTGCAGGCTGATTGCCCCAACCCTGGAATAGAGACCAGGGAAAGACATGATACAGGGAGTTACATATTCTAGAAATGGTAGGCTACTAAAAAGCCCAGAGGTATGGAGACATGGTAATTATATATAATAGGAACAATTATATGTGTTTTAGAGAAATGTCTCTAGACATCTTCATGTGTAGACACTTCAGGCTTCAACAGTAAAAATACATAGCTGGGTACACAGGTAATTCATCAGTAATCCAGAAATATTTAGAATGTTTAACATATTGATTGTATTATTCAAGATACTCAAAGCCCTTAAATTGGACAGGGTTTTTTTTATTTTATTTTATTTTAATCTTGACTTTTAAGCATCATTTTTGAAAGTTTGTTATGGAACTATGCATCTTATAAATGTTGGCTTGCATGGCATATTTCAAATGATGATGAGATGCATATCAAACAAGCAATTTCTCTTTTATTAATAAGAGAACTGAGAGTCAAAGAAATTTGTTACCTGTCCTGATACAGATAAATTGAGACAGAGCTGGTCAGGAAGTCAGATTTGTATGACCCCAAAGTATCTCCTGAAACTCCTAACTGCATATTCTTGAAGCAATACATTCTGTACCTTCTTTTTGCATGGTTCTTGATTGCCAGTTAGAAGTCACCAGGCTAAATCTCTGCTCAATGGACTCCTTCAATAGCTTCCTGATTTGCATTCATGGACGCGTTTCTACTCTGTGTCCCTGTTGGGCTGGTTGGGTAGTGAGAGTCAAGGGCAAACTGGGAGAAATTCAGCAGAAAGAAAGCTCCCAGTGACTGACTCATTTACAAAATCGCAAGATTGCTCACTGGATTCACCCATGCTCTCTAATGCGATCACACATGCTAGTGTGTTAACAGCAAAGCCCATCACAAACGACTATTTCCACTTTCAAATCATCTCTTATTATCTCTGCTCAGTGACTGTGAGCAAGTTTAATCTATTCCTCAACATTCAAAGCATTTTATTCTAACTACCAAATAACATTTCCCATTTCCTATATTCAGGGAAAGGCGGAATCATTTAAATAGAGTTTTGCATGACTTACTTAAAGCTGACAGCCTGCACATGTGGAATTTAAACTCTCTAAAACCTGAAGGATTCCCTTAGATTTTATTAGTTTGCAATTTTTTGAAATATGCAATAACAGCATTGCTTGAAGGGATGATGTTGATACAAAAAAAAAAATTCCCTTAATATCAAAACAAATCTCCTGAGCCAGGTCAGCAGCGAATCTAAATGGTAATTCTTCTGAATCCATGTAGAATTAGGAATCTTGCCCTCCTTTCTTATTCTAAATCACTCTTCTATGAATTTGAACTAGCTTCCCCTAGGGTCTTTAGGTATTTTCCTATAATCTGGGCTATACATATACCACAGCAAACAGATGGGATTAAAAAGAATTTTACCAGGATGTGCAGATGTGAGCATTGTTACAGAAAATAGCCGTTAAAACAGTAAACTAAAGTACATGTTTAAAGAGGCTTTTTCATAAAGATTTCACTCTGCTTTTTTGGGTAGAAAATAATGAAGTTTAACACAAAGGATATGTCATTAACTATTTACAAAAAGCGGACAGTTTAACAGAAATAATTGATTGTTTAAGATGGTCCCACTATTTTTTTTATTTATTTCTCTTTTTTTTCTTATAATAATAATAAAATAAAACATATCAGCCATAGATTCCCCCGTTCTCCTTCCTCCCCCCCCCGCCCCACCCCCCCATTTCCATCTCCTCTGAGGCAAAGACTCACCCGAGGATTGAGATTGACCCGGTGGACTCAGCCCAGGCAGGTCCAGCCCCCTCCTCCCAGGCTGAGCCTAGGGTCTCTACCAAGCCGCGGGTTTCAAACAGCCCAGTCATGCACTGAGCACAGGACCCGGTCCAACTGCCTGGATGTCTCCTAAATAGATCAAGCCAATCAACTGTCTCACCCATTCCGAGGGCCTGATCCAGTTGGGGGCCCCTCAGCCATTGGTTCACAGTTCATGTGCTTCCGTTCGTTTGGCCACTTGTGCCTGTATTCCATCCATCTCTGGTCCCAACAACTCCTGCTCACATAAACCCTCCTCCTTCTCGCCAATTGAACTCCCGGAGCTCCACCCAGGGACAGCTACTCACAACACCAGGGAGGCTACCTGGATAGCAGGATCCCAGGAGAGACACGGGGATCGCCCAATGACGGAGAAATGGATGAAATCTACATGAACAGTCCGGATGTGAGTGGGGGTGGTGAGAGGCGGGGGGCGAGGGAATGAGAACTTAGGGGATCGGGAGGTCCCAACTGGATCAAGAACAGAGAGAGAACACAAGGAATGGTCGTGAGAGATGAAGACCACATGAGAATAAGAAGAAGCAAAGTGCTGGAGAGGCCCACAGAAATCCACGGAGATGCCCCCACAATAGACTGCTGGCAATGGTCGAGCAATAGCCCGACCAGACCTACCCTGGTGATAGGATGGCCAAACACCCTAATTGTCGTGCTAGAAACCCCATCCAGTGACTGAGGGAACTAGATGCAGATATCCACGGTCTGGTCCCACTATTTTATACAATATGTAGAAGGTATACACTGTGTAGCAAAGACATGTAGAAATCAAGCTCATCAAACTAGTGGAAATCTTAGGTTTTACTTCTAATTAGCTAAGTATATGAAGGTAATTTTACCAAGATAATAACATTAGTTTTCTTATCTATTAAGTGTTGATGGTGACAAGTATTTCAGGGTTGTAATGATTTAATGAGTCGAAGCTTTCATATAACCTCTAATGTTAGCTATACTATTCAATTACATTTCTAAATATGCTTTAATTTGATTAGCAACTTTTTTAAATAACTAATCTTTGATTCCAAAAATCATGTAAATGTAGTTAGTTGTCTCAAAATATTAACTAAGAGTAAAAGCATGAGTCAAAGCAATGTGGACTGTTAATTCTCTCAGTGCACATAACTAAATGAACAGGTCTGAAACAGAGCATCAAAATACTAACTCCATCAAATCAAATTATATTTAAGTGAGTTGACCTCCATCATTGAATCATTATTCCATCATGTGATGATAGCACATTTTTTGATGGATTAAACAGATTTTTTTTTTTTGTCACTGAGACAATACACTTGACAGAACAACCTAAAAAGAAGAGACTTTTTTAGCTCATGGTCTCAGAGAGTTCATGTCACCATTCTTGGCTTGTTATTTTTGGTTCCCTGTGAGGCAGGTCCACTTCTCTGAGGTTTCTCACCTCAGAAAGAGAGAGGAAGACAGAAGGGAAAACACTGGGACCAGGTATGAGCTTCAAAGCCACACTCCAATGACTTACTTTGTTGAGCTAAGCCCCACCCCCTAAAATATCTGTCTTTGACAACAGCATCCCCAGCTGTAGACCAGGCACTCAACACCCCTTCTTTTAGGAGATGTTAACTTCAACCCCAACACCACACAGCCAATATCTTATTTAATGTTTTGGCACCAAACCTGGTGTAAAAGGTCATATAATTAATTTGACTAAAATTAAATAGCACAGCTTTTACTGTTGCCATAGGCTATCTGTTTTATGGTGGTGAAAATGGACACCTTTCCTTTCTAATTAGATATTTGGAATCTTAACAGGGTAATAGAAAGTTTTCTTTTTCCTTCATTCTCCTGTCCCTCCAGCCTTGATTGCCCCTTATCTCCTACAGAATTCTCTATTCCACTTTCATGTAACATGTGTTCTACAGTACTTTCCATGCCTCTCTCTTTAAAACCTCTTTTTATTTTTCTTTCCAATTGGCCCATTTTTGGTTTCTTTACATCCATATATTCAGTCCCAACCAAAGCCATAACAATTAGAAGCTAGGAACAACATATAACAGAAAGCATGCAATGTTTTGTTTCTTATAAAAAATTATTCATGAAATATAATATTTTGCAGTTTAAGTCAGTATTATTTTAATTCATTTATAGGTTATTTTTCTCTTAACTATTTTTCCTTATTCTACAAGTGTGAATAATAATATAACTTAACTTAGAATAGTTTGTAATTATCAAATGAAAGAATTAAGGTGAAATATTGTTAAAATCACCTTGAAAATAATGGCATTGAAAAACAACGAGGCTGAGTGTTGACTGTATCCATGTTCACTAGGGTCCGAGACACAACTTTAGCCAGTTTAAATAACCAGATATAGGTTAGAAACCTGGGGGACTTCATTCTCAAGATTCATTGATTTTCTGATTAGCCCATGATATGATTCCAGGTGTGCGAGGACATTTTAGTAAATGCATGAAATAGCAAATGTAGGGAAATGTGGCCATCCATAAAAGTTCTGTCCTGTGAGCACAAGGTACATGTGTTTCAGGGGTGAGGTGTCACTAGTACATTGCCTCAGTACATTTCTAGAAGAAAATTTGCCTGATTTTTATAGTTAAATGATGCCCATTATTAATATAATAGGTATTTGCATAATATATGAAAATAATACAGTAGTATTTCCTCCAAGAAGCAACCCAAGTAACAAAAGATTGTCTTATTTGACCAAGATCATGGCTACATGCCTTATTGTTGTTGTTTTCTTAAATGCTTGAAGGTCTCTGATCACTGTAAATACAGTCAACACATGTTTAGAAAGAGGGCTCATTAATATTTGACATCTACACACAGAGTCCACATGGTTTATCTACAAGGAAATGTGTTTGTTTTGTTTGCCATTGTTGCCATCCACTGATGCAGGAAACTATATGATTTATAGGGCCCACAAAGACAATATCACCAATGTGTCTTAGGTGACTGGCAGCCATAGAGAAACTAGTATGGTTTATGATTGAACCTAATCTTGTTGACAGGATAGATTGAGGAAAATTAGTTTAATCTGATCTCTTTATTGTATCTTTCTCCATTACTAATACAGACTCTTTAAATAAAAATGAAATTCTTTGAGATTATGTAGGAAATTATAATCTGAGAAATTCTTTCTTTTTTTTTTTTTTTTTTTGGTTTTTCAAGACAGGGTTTCTCTGTGTAGCTTTGCGCCTTTCCTGGAACTCACTTGGTAGCCCAGGCTGGCCTAGAACTCAAAGATCCGCCTGTCTCTGCCTCCCCAGTGCTGGGATTAAAGGCATGCACCACCACCGCCGGCAAAGTAGAGCATCAGCCTCCTTGTCGGGGAAACGAACCCAGGGCTCCCGCGTGACAGGCGGGGATACTCACCACTATATTAACAAGGAAGACGGTGAGAAATTCATACTAAGATGGACCATACAAATGCCAAGAGAAGCTGTGCAAAAATTTTTAAAGGGCAAAGGAATTCTCTAACTTGTTTTTAAAACAAAACTCAATTGTTCATAGACACTTCTAGCACTGTTTTTGCTGATTGGTGGTATGGGACATCCCTAGAAAAAGCACAGAAACTGTCTTTATTGGGAGATGCTCAGCTGCAAAATTGTGACATAGTAGACTTCTTTGTAAAGTTGCAATTAGGAATAGCATTACTAGAAAGAGTACTCCAACAGAAGTACTAGAAGAGTCTCCAATAGAAGGAGACTAAGTTGCATGGATGAGGGACAGTATAGATTTTTCAATAACTTCTCTTTATCACCTTCTTCATCCATCCAGTTTGGCTGAACATATATGGGTTTAATTTGGAACTGTTAATATTCATAGTCCCAAAGAGTAGTTTAAGCGGCATTCACCTGCCCAACCGAAAGACTGCATGTTGATTATAGGGATGTGGGTGGGGAAGGATGTTTTTAACAATATGTGACATGGTGGTAAGAAGCACCTATCTGCTACTATTTCCATTAGATATTTGTAAGCATTAAGTTTATGTTTTTGAAAGGTTGAATGGGCATGATCAAGTCACAGTCAAATGGAAAGCTATGTACTCTTGTCTCATAGTTGTCTGTAGAACAATACCATCTCTTGTTTTTATGATCACGAGCTCTATATTATCGAAAAATGCTCATCCCTTGTTGTAACCTTACAGAATCCAAGTTTATAGTGAGTCATTTGAGAACAGAGAACACTGATAACTCATGAATAGTTTGATATGCATACCTTGAAGTCTTTAAGGTGATCTTAAATTCTCTGTCTTATCTCTGTCTCTGCCTCAATCTTTCTCTCTCTTCCTCCCTCTTTCTCTTATTTTGCAGTGCTAGAGTCATACCCAGGACCTGGTGTTCTACTACAGCCAATATTTCCAGCCTGGGGTTTTAGATATTGGACTTTATGCTATTCCTGACCTGTATGGGATTCCAAGTTCTATATGTTGTCAGTCTCTGTGTTAAGTGAAATTGAAGTTTATCTCTCAATTAGGAGTTGTCTTGATCTAGAAATTCACAGGACAGAAAGTTTAGTAGTAAAGTCTGTGGTTTATGACTAAAATTAGAAGGATAGTGCCAATATAAGAAGCTGTACCAGATTTAGGTGTATTCACATATTAATGGGTTACTTAAGGATTTTAGACATCTATTTCTAGGTTTTACTGAACACAGAACAACCCCTTTGCCTTGTTAATCTATATAAACCCCGCAAAGCTTAAATGATTTGTAATAATCACAGTGGTAGTTACTGGGGAATCTAAAACTCATGGCCCAATCCCACTTCTATGGCTTACACACTATACTATGCTGGCTTAAAAAGCACTTCATGTTGCTAGACATAAATTCAGTTGGCTATGTGCATAGCCTACACTTTCTTTCTCTTCTATTTTATCCAGAGTGTTATAAACTGAAGTCAAAATTCTTAATTATTTCAAAAGGAATAAAAATATGTATGAAACCCTGAAGACCCAAACATTTCCTGATACATCTCAGGATTAATTTTTCCCTACATCTCAGCTATTAATTTACTCTATGATCTTAGCCTTTGCTGGTAAAGTCTAGGTTAGGTAATCATTAAAGCTGTCTACTTAGGTTTAGGTTTTTTTTTTCCATTCTCTTAGCAACCAATCACTCCTATAAACCTAGGAAATGAATGTCAAGCCATTCCACAGAAGACCACAATGATGTCAATCACCATACAGAATTGTCCATCTTCAGGAAGGAATTTGCCCTGCTCAACTCACTTTTGCTTTCAAAGAGCTATCTAATGTAATAGAAATGGTGGCAGTGAATAGGCTTTTAATTGAATTGGCTATTAGGGAACCTAAAGCCACTGAAGCAGATTGAAAATGTTCTGTGCTTTGTCTTCATCAAGATAAAAGACAACATAGAGGTGCCTGAAGTCAGGTATTAGCTCAGCTGGACTTGCTTGCAGTGGAAGAGCACAGTTTCTTGTCACGTCACCACCCAGAATCTTCTTCAAGGTGCTCCTTCCTCAGTACAATGAAACAATGGCTGAGGACCCATTCTGCCTTTTCCCTATGTTGATTTTCAAATGTAATCAGTGGGAAAGTAACTGTGATTCCAAATGGAAGAAAAGAAAATCAGCCCAAATGCCCTTGCTCAACCATTGGTACCTGAATTTTCTCAATTATATCTTCAATAAACTATTATCAGTTAGTCAATTACATCATTGTTCCTGTGAGGATTAGGTGAGATTAAAGTTTGTGTAGCATTTTGTAAGTTGTGAATACTTCTGCATTTTTTTAATTGAAATATTAATATTGGTATTTAATATTATTTATTCAATTGTTCCAAATTTGGGGTTAAAGACTTAGATACTCTCACTCATTTTAATTCCTCTTGTAACATTTATCTCATGTCTTTTTCTTCCAACTGCAGTGTGAAACTTCCCAACTGTCCTTCAAGTGGTCCAAGTAGTAGTGTCAAAAATGCCACTAGCAAAACTTTACATACACTTTGGTGGGGAAAAATGCAACCTTGAAATTTCAATCTTGTTCTATTAAGTAAAGACCTGAAAATAAGGAAAGTTCCTCTGAACATGGTAAAGAAGTAAGGAGTCTCTCATCATACCTCTGTTAGAGTTTTTTTTTTTTTTTAATTTTAACTGTATAATAAAAACAAAGAAGATGGCTTAGTTTAGTCAAGCTATGATTTTATAGATGATGAATCTTGACATTGTATTATCTGGAACACAATCATCACTCATAATGTGTGTGTGTGTGTGTGTGTTTGTGTGTGTGTGTGTGAGAGAGAGAGAGAGAGAGAGAGAGAGAGAGAGAGAGAGAGAGACACAGAGGGACAGAGAGACAGAGAGACATAGAGACACACACAGAGAAAGAGAGAGAGAGAGAGAGAGAGAGAGAGAGAGAGAGAGAGAGAGAGAGAGAGAAGCATCATGGAATCATGCACAGTACAACTCATGATATCAGTAGATATGCTCTTCAGCCTCTGATGAGGCTATCTAACAATAAATTCATCAAAAAATATCATAAGCCAATTATACTTACTGCCAAACATCATAGTTTGGCCACATAAAGCAGTACAGCGTACAAGCCATTGACCCTTCTTCTGATTGTGGGTAACTAGAAGCTTTGGCTCATTGTTCTGATCAGTATCAAGACAGTGTCATGCTGCATATTGCCATCCTAGTAAAAGATCAAATTTCAAATTATTGTTTTGGTGCATGTTTATCTCTTTTTCACAATTATAACTAATGAAGAAATTATAAATCCAACCAGTATAAGTTGGGAACTGTTTGTACATATTTATGAAGTACATGAAATGCTCTCAGTGTTTGAGGCACAAAGGTAGAAAATTCTACAAATTCACAAGAAGGTTTTTTTTTTTCTAGAAGCCAGATCAGAAACTTTGATATTGTCAATTTCTTTAAATGAGATATTTAGACCGTGCACTAATGTTAAATGACAATATTCTACCTTACATTTACATTTATATTTTTTATCTGCCAGAAGAAATTCATTACTTTGATTTGGCTTCACCAAACATTAAGGGTCTCCAAGAGGAGGCATTTCATGAAGGAAAATAGACATGTACCTGAAAAGATGAGATTAAGCAAACTAGCTCCCTTCAGGCACAATTTAACTCTTCTATCACTGGCAGTAAAGAGGGGAAAAACTGTAAGGAGGAAATGGAGGAATGAAACATAAAGTGGACAAGTGTCTTCCAGGAGTGGAGGACAAGGACAAGTCATGTAACTCATACAGATGCCACACTTGCCTACATTGTAGATTGCTAGTGAAATCAATGAGAACTATAAACTTTTTCAAAACCTCTTCTTTAGAATAGCTAGGTTTACATATTCCTTGGCAGATTAGTATTTAACCTTGGTCAATTTCATTTCTATCTCAATGCCAGCATTTTAATTTAATAAAATATGATTGCTTAATAAATGCCAAATTTGAAGATGTGTTTTCTCTGACAACTTCTCTGCTTGCTAACATCATTGATTTTTCAATATAGAGTCCATTTAAGGGTAGAGCAACTCCATGCAAAGCAACGATGTGGATCTCATGGTCCTGGGACTCATTCTCTTGAGTCCTGTTGCTAACAGTAGTGAACTAGCAAACCAGACCATTTTAATACCTGCTTCAATCTGATATGCATTTCCTCTGGATCAAACTTTCTTGATGGGTTCTGAGAATTCAAAGTGAATTTCTTACTTCATATCATGCCACATTTCCAAATACATTTAACATTAAACCCTGAATCTCCCCAAATCTGATTCTAAGTCATGAGAGGACTCACTCTTCTTAGAGTGTGTTCTTCATGCCCTGACTAGCAAATCATAGCAGAAGGTACACACAGTGTTGCCTTCACTCATTTCACCCTCCATTGCACCCAAAATTCTAAACCTACTCAGTTGCTGCCAAATAAATGTGATGCCACTGCATGGTCACATCACAATCTGTAAATTAATCCACATACTTTATCAGGAAGAATATGTTTACTGAATGCCCATTTAATACCAGGGTGATGTAGTTGAAAGTTTTCCTGTGCCCTAGCTGGCTGGCAGTCAGGACAAATCTCTTCCACTCATGTCCCCCAAGTAAACAAACAGAGGCTTATATTAATTATAACTGCTCAGCCATTAGCTCAGGCTTATTTCTGTCTGGCTCTTATGCTTAAATTAAATAATTCTGATCTATATTTAGCTAGGTGACTTGGTAATTTTTCTCAGTTCTGCCTCGACACCTTGCTTCTTCTGTGTCTGGCTGGTGAGTCCTGACTCAGCCTTCCTCTTCCCAGAATTCTCCTTGTCTGCTTATCCCACCTATACTTCCTGTCTGGCTACCAGCCAATCAGCATTTTATTTATCAACCAATCAGAGCAACACATGTTCACAGCATACAGAATGATATCCCAAAGCAGGACAATTTTTAAATGCCAACAACAGTTTCTCTACTGGAAATATAAACCCCTTATTGCAGTTTGGATTAGTTTGTTATAGTTCAGAAAAGGGATGTGAGAAGGGGTATATGGGTGCCTGTATTGGTGTGAATCTCTCACATTTACTGAAAGGTAACCTGAGTGTTCCCAAATTGCCCTCCTAATAGTGCATAAACCTTGTCACTGCCTCACTAAAAAGTGAAAAGTTTCTTTTCTTTTCCTAAATGTTTAAAAGAGTAGGCTTTGTTTGGCACAGAGTTGTCGCCTCTTGTTCATTAGAATGTCATAGAACTCTACCCTACATCCATGCTCATTTCATGGAAGTAGAAATAGTCTTCCCTGGGGGAAAATCATATTTGAGTCTTTTATCCAATACCAAATAAATAGCCCTGAAATATACATATAAGTAACATTATATAGACTGAGTAGGCTGCATTTATTTATTTAGGAACATGCATGCACACACACACGTGTGTGTGTGTGTGTGTGTGTGTGTGTATGTGTGTGTGTGTGTGCACTGTGTAACAACAATTCATGAAAACAGAGGCTATGAATTTGAAAGAGAGCAAGGAGAGCTATAGGGGAAGTTTTGCAGGGAGGAAAGAGAGAGGGTAAATGTTGTAATTATATCATAACCACCAAACAAGAAGAAATAATTTTAAACAATTTTGAGGTCAAGATTGGAACACTTTTGAGATGGCTCCGCTTCTCACCAATTTACCCCCCACAGACTGCTTTTCACTCCTTCTCAGCAGTGGCCCCTGGTGAATTTTAAGTAGAGGAGAATATTCTTGCCCATCCACCTCCCTTCTTACTTCCTCTTGCCTGACACCACAAGAGACCTTGAAGAAGGTTAGGACTTTGCAGGGGTTCCCCTCTCATAATGAGAAGCTTGCTGTGAAGTCTATCATAGCAGCTGAAAGATTCAAGTAAATGTTTTCCAAATAAAAATTCCTCGGTGAATCAAAGAAAAAAAAAGGTATAATTTTCCTTTGGTAAACGCAACATGCACAAGTTAGTTGAAACAGCTGGTTCAAGTGGAAATGAATGACTTCCCCAGGATCACAGTCTGTCAGTAAGTGCTTGCTGCTTACATGTGTGGAAGAGGTAACAGGGACGGATACTGTAATGGAGCAGAACAATTTCCCTGCCTCATCAGTTCATGAATATTTGAATGGAGAGGGTGTGATTCAGAGTGCTCCTCTTTAGCTCTGCTTTTGATTTTTTTTCCCCTAGATTCCTTCTACCCAGTAAGTTCCCTCAAATACCTGCTACAACCAGGTCATAGTGGCCATGAAGCTCTGACACATTGCCTGGCCCCAAGGAACAACTTTCTTTGTATTAATCTCAAACTATGATGTATTACATTGATGTTCTTGCTTACACACAGTGAGGGTAAAGAAATAAATATACTCCCATCCCTCACAGCACTTGCTGCTTGCGTTGTTAAATGGGAAGCTTTTCGCGGAGAACCTTTTACTGAGCTAGATCTTCATGTAGTTTTTAGGGCTTAAACTTACTGTGTTATCCACTTTTATAAATATTTTGAGCACTTGTATGGAATGTAACACTCTTGATTCTAGTACTTTTTCAAACAAGGGCCTCTTTTTTCTACATTACAGGCTGCCTTTTGCTAAATGAAAATACATTCATACCTCAGCTAAAAGATATGTACTGTAAAATACACTCAAAAGCTTTGCAGTGTTAAGAATGCTGCTAAGTAAGGACTCTTCAGGTAGCAAGCATGAGAGACTCTTGCTCCTCAAATGCCTCCTTCCTGCACCTTTTCTCTGTGGTGATAAGTTGTATAGGATGGCAGAAAACTAATCTGTTTATTCACTGAAAGTCATTAAGAAATCAGGGTTATTCATTTCCTGTTCTTGACAGAGGCCTCAATGACAATCTGGTTTAAGTGGCTGAAGAACAGGAAGCTGTGCATTTAAAGGAAACAAAGAAAGGTAAAAATTATCAACACTCCTGCTCTCCCCAATAAACAGGGTGGAAAGAGTAGTGTAGGATAATCCCACAGATAGTCAGTGACATCAGACATCATTCTTTATGTGAGGACACTGCACCCCAGTTCTCAAATATGTTGTGGAGGTCACAGTAATTTATATGTTTAGAATATTACCAAGCAATTATTTAGCTAGGTTAGATATGTTGCAGTTTGTAGATGTTCATGGCAAGCAGGCCTCTTACATCAGCCCATTCCTCACCACCTGCACCTCTTCAGATCTGCCTCTCTCTACAGGACATGAATCACTCTGCCTCTCCCTCTGTCTCATACCTCACCATATATTTGCTCACCATAGCAGCACCCAACTGCCCAGTGCCTCAAGTGGGCCACAAATGGGCCTGTGGTTTCTTCTCCCCACCTAGGTTATCTGAAAGAACTGCTATCTGCTTTCTTAAGTCACCTATTCCCAAGTCATTCCGTCACTTGTGGGTGGCAGGCTTTTCCACAGCTGTTTCCCTCTGCTTCCAGTTCCCAATGGAACTTCCTATAGCACACTGCCAGTGGCATCTGCCTTGTAGAAGCTCACTAATAATTCATCCCTTGAATTCCAAGATCCTAGTGGATCTGCTTCTTTATCAGCCTCCCGCCCTTCTCACTTTTGCAGCATCTGGGTTATTTCCCGTGGGACTGGACATGTCAAGAAGGTGCTGCTTCATATAGACCAGAATATAACCCCCCCCCAAATCAGACTTAAAGGAAGAGTTATGCGAAAGTTCCATTGTAAATTCCAATGAGTTTAATGTTTAACTTCTATTTATAGTTTTCATTTTCTTCTATGGCTAGAGTTAAGTAAGTGAAAGCAGAAATTCCTATTTGATTTTAAGTGATATGAATAAAGCAAATTTTTGTGTGTGTTTCACTAACGTCTTCCTAGCTTTTTTTTTAATGAGAAAAAGTAAAAGGTATTTCAGCATGCTTTGCAGCATGAGTTTTAAAAACCTTTCTCAATGTATTTTTTTCCTATGCCTTAAGATTTAGATATCTATAGGTATCATATAGTCTACTATCCAGCTTCACTTATTTAGAAATGAATCCTGAATGAAAATCCAAAATTATTTTCTATTCCCTACAGCAGTGACCTCAAAAGTCTGCTTTAAATACAATGCCACAGACATATTTACCAATACCCCTAGCTGCAGCTGCTGATTCTGCTGCTGACAAGGGCAAGAAGGACTTTGAAGAGGCTGCAGTGGGACCTGTTTTACTCAGGGTAGTGACATTTTACTTGATCATCACACAGGGCTCTATAATAGTGATCTATGCACAGCACTACAGCATTTAATAATGTGGTATAATAAACAGAGACCTGAGAATGAGGAAGAAATGAAAACAATATTAATAAAGAGCATGCACCTAAGTGTTTTTCACACCTGATCTTCTGTTATACATAACATACAAGATTTTTGAGCATCCAGTCCACCTTGGTTAAAAGCCTCATACTTGTATTTTTTTATGGGTGTAAATTATGGCAAATTATTTATGTCTAGAATTCTGGACTATTATCTGTGTAGTGGTTATAATGATAATGTCTACTAAAAGATTGATAAAAACAAATCAAGAGTTCATACATAAGAAGAGCAAAAATTCATGTTAGGCAAGATTCAATTCTCAGTAGTCTGTGCTGGAACAGCTATTTACTAAACTTTATCAACTTAAAAAATATTAAAAATTATCAACATTTATGAAGGTATCTCAGATGCCAAAGACAAGAAACTCTACTTCTGACAACAAATAGGTTATTAGCAGATAGATTAGAAATCAAAGAAAGAGGTGTCAGCAAGGTGGCACATTGCCTATGATCCCTATGTTTCAGGTTCAGTATAGCAGGGGCATTTGAGTCCAGCCTGAGCTACATAACTCTCTGTTTAAAAATGAAAACAGAGATAGAGTTGAAACTCAAAGGTAGTTCACTTGCCTAATATCCACAAAGCTCTTGCTTTGATCTCCAGCACTACAAAGGAAGGAAGGAGACACAGAGCTGGCTAACTCTTGAGTTCACATTATGCATCAGCTGGCAATTGTAAGTATTGTCAACATTTCAGAAAACCAGAATAATGAACTTTGCCAAAGTCACAAGGTTAAATTTATAGTCTTACATGCAAGTATTTCAAAATCACAGATTACATGAAACTCTTTCTTATCATAGTAGAGTAATTAACAATAAAAGATGTTACATTGTAGACTGAAGTGGATCTTAAATTTACCATGACCTGATATACATACCTTGTACAGGGCCAGTAAATACTATGTATTGAATGAGTGCCTAAGTCCTGAGAGTTAAGTCCATTTCCTGAGCATATTCTCCTCATCTGTAACATAGAATGAACAAGGGGAGTACTTCTAGGATTCTGTACAATATTTGAAATTCTATGGTTATGTTTAAAACATTATTATTATTATTATTATTATTATTTCTAAACACTGATGCTATTTGGTAAATAGGTATAAATTTTACCAGTTAAGTTCTCAAGTGGCTCTTTAGGAAAGTGGTGCCATTAGAGAAATAATTTTCGAAATTTCATTCCAGAAGATGAAAATGAGCTACACAGTCACTGAGTTTAGAGACTGAATTGTGAAATCTCCAGAGCACAGTGTAAGAAGACCCATAAACTCTACATGAATTTAAGGACAGATTGAAACACCTATTATGCCTAGGACTTAATGGATATTATTTTGTTTAAACCTTATAAAGTCTCTGTGGATTTGAGGTATTTACTCCCCAATTTTATATGGATAGAACTTCAGAGAGATCAAGTAATCACCATTCCCTTACAAGGTTGTTTGGGGTCATACCGCAGGGATTCTAGTAAAAAGTAAAGTGCAAGCCTTCATGTGGCCAAGTCTTTTGTCTTCCTGCTCTTTAACAAAGCCTCAGAAGTTTTTGGTTTATACAAGAAACTTTATTCTCCTGTGAACATGACATCATGGTTCATTATTAATGTGATATTTATGATCAATATTTATGCAGCTATATAATAATCAGAATTGACATTAACTTTTCTTAGCATGAAAGTGCTATTTTCTTTCACTGGTGAAGCTGACTCTATTAAACATTGTGATATCCAGTTGTAATTTTCATATAAAGTGTTTTTGGGGTATGGAAGAGCAAAGAGTCTGACATTTGTAGGAAATTATGGAGTCATCAACTTGCTATGAGTTGGTTTATCTAAACGTTGCAACATTTTAGATTAACCTAATTGCTCTTTCTTTTGTGTGTATAGGTTCATGCACACACACACACACACATACACACACACACACACACACACACACACGCATATATATATGTGCATGTTCATGTATGTGGGTACAGATGCATGCACACATGTGTGAATATGAATGTGGAAGGCAGACATTGGCATAAGATGTGTTCCTCACTCACTCTTTACCTTATTATCAGACACAAAGTTTCACAATGAATGGGGAGCTTACCAATTAGGCTATTTGCTGACCAGCAAGCCCCATGGACCTCCTTATCTGTGTCTCTCCAGAACCAGAATTATAGATGTATGTCAGTAGTTTTTATTTTGTATGTGTATGCTGGGTATCTGAACTCAGGTCATTGCACTGGCATAGTAGTATTTTATCAACTGAGTTCTCTCTGCAGACCTCCCATTCCCCTTTACATCAGTGGAAGAAAGGTAAGGCTTACAGAGTTTCATGAATGATTACAGATGCCTGTGATCAAAATCTGTTTTTCTGTAGTATTACTTCCCAGAGTCTATGGTAGAATCAAGCTTTATTTTTCCAATGTTTTATATAAATTTTAGTATTTCCTACTCTTTAGTCTTGTATTTCAAGGTATCCCAGAAGTTTTAAGCTATTTATTGACATCAGTGATTAATACAGTGAAGTGATTCATATAGCAATTCTTTTTCTGTCTTGCCAGCCAGCTCTCAAAATAACCACATGGAGACTTGTTATTAATTATGAAAGCTTGGCTAATAGCTTAGGCTTGTTTCTAACTAGCTCTTATAAGTCAAATTACCCTATTTCTATTAATTTAGGTGCTTCCATATGGCTCATGGCTTGTTACCTCATCTCCTACCTGTCATGCTTCTTCTGTGTCTCTGTGACTCTGCCCTTCTTCCTAGAAGCCTGGAAATCCTGCCTAGCTATTGGTCATTCAGCAATTGATTAAACCAATGAGAGTGACACATCTTCACCACGTATAAAAAGATTATTCCACAACATTTCCCCCTTTTTGTCTAAATAAAAAGGAAAAGTTTTAACTCTAACATAGAAAAACTATATACAATTAGAACAATTATCAGGTAAGAATTACATTTACAGTGTCTGGTCCATTAGTAAATTTGGGAAATTTAGAGAAAATATTCCACTATCTATCCTCTTTACAGGAGTTCAATGTGCTGTACCTGATTTATTTTCTATTATGACTAAGAAAAACTATAATTATAACTATCTAATAGTTCAATCCCATAAGAGTTCTGGGAAGAATATAATACTACCCCAGTAAACATGAAGTGCAGAGCAAGCAACTTCTAAAACTATAAAATGACAGACATGTGGCTGCCTGGACAGTCAGCCCAGGGTTCCTCTGTAATGTTAGGGCATCCATCTTCAGCCTACAGTCCTAGAATATCTAACATGCTTTTCTGTGAAGTAAGAATTTGTGAAGGACTGTCTTACCCTGTCCTGGCAAAGTTTAGCAGTGCCTTTCTTTTGTTGTCCAGTTTGGACAGCATACTGTCACCAGTAGAGGAAAGGGCAGTTTCTTGCCCAAATGTCTAGCTTTTGCCACAATGAAAGCAAACTCCATATGGAGGTTCTTCAGTGTACATCATCCTTTTGTGAAGTAGATTGGTGCTGCCAGTTGTCTCAGTGTCACAAAAAGTCCTATGTGATTAAAACATTAACATGCCATATTCTATAGGTCTGTGAAATATTTGAAGACCATCTATCTATTTAAAATATGTCTCTGATTGACCTTGAAAATATACTTAACATGAATATAAGTTTGATTGTTATAGATGACTAATTATTTATCTGTATTTCTTTATTATCCTAAATAGGTTTCAAGTACTAGAACTTTACATTTTTTAATGAACTGTATAGGTACAATACCTTAGAAAATAAATAGAAACATATAATACAGTAAATTTGTGCCAATATAGAAAAATATCTTAAATAAAAGTAGAAACATATATACATAATAACAAAAACAACCTTAAATTTATATCAATATATAAAAATATCTTAAACAAAAGTAGAAGCATATATATGTAATAACAAAAATAACCTTAAATTTGTATTAGTATATAAAGATTTATACCAATGTAAAATATTTAAGGCTAGTAGTTGCTTTTTTAGTTTAAAGGTAGATTCAATAATCTACTCTTTTATCCTATCATTTCTATATCCTCATTTTTGCATTTCAGAATGAGATTCCTGAATCTAATCTCTTTTTTTTTAAATTTTTTTTTGTACCATGACCAATAACAATTTGTAACCAAACCACCTAAATAAAGACAAACATTCATTACCCATTGAATGACCAAAAACCACCTGCCTCATCGCTTGGGAATGTGGGTGATATATTCTCTAGACTGCTTCCAGTTGTCTGGGGACATTGGCATTTTTGAGGTACCCTGGGAAAATTAAGATAATAGTCAAGTCCTGGCTAGAATAGTCTGTGAGGCTAGGCTATCTCAGCCAGCAGCCTTGAAGCTCTTCTGGATGCAGAACTCTTAGGAAACTACAACAGAGACACTCTAAGAGGCTGGATCACCTAGGCCACCCATTATCATTGGTGTCTGGTCCCCTTGCTCTGAAAACACATAAACTTTCAAAGGTAGCATACATATTGACATTAACACAAATATGGACTGTGCATTGTACACAAGCCAGTCAAAGACGATTTTTTCTTTATGTTTGAGCAGGTAAAATATACATTAACTGTCTTGTAGTTTTCCTAGATTTATTTCTTTATGTCTGTGGCCAAGATTTTCAGGGGTTCTTCCATGATCAAGTCTGGTCTCTATCAACCTTGAAAGAATTCACAGCATTTTGTTTTCTGTGGAAACAAAAGCATAACTTCTTCCCCAGTGTAACATATTTTTCACTTCCATTTCAAAGTTAAGACATTTTTTTAAATATATAGGTTAGTTTAATTTAGTAGTTTTCATAATTCAGTATCTTGCAGCAGTTATTGTTTGCTCATCAGCAATCAAAAAAATTAAGTGAATACAACATTATACAGGATCCAGATTCCCTGTGTATTTCCCATTTCAACATGGTTTATTCTTTTTATATTATTTATAAACTATTTACTTTTTTATGATGGTCTATACCCATTTTATTTTCTTTCTTAAGCCTATACACATTTTTAACACACTATAACCTATTTAGAGGTCTTATTCCATCTGAACCTGCTTAACTGTGTATCTGTAACCTTTTCTATCTGCATGAACAAAATCTTAAACCACTGCACAGCTTAGTTCATGCCATGCTGGCAGCTGAAGCCCCCAGGCAGTGGCTGAAATACCAGTCTCTGTATCATGGCCTGCATGAGAGACTGCAGGGCTCATGAGTTTGGCTCAGTTTTTGTGTGATTTGAAACCTTCTCAGCTCTTATGTGGAAATATGTGCCCCCACATTAGACACCATTTGTAGCAAGTCTTTCTCTGTTCTGTCAGCCAGCTCACAAATAGCCACATGGAGATTTATTATTAATTATGAAAGCTCAACTAATAGCTTACACTTGTTTCTAACTAGCTCTTATAACTTAAATTAACCCATTTCTATTAATTTATGTGCTTTCACATGGCTCATGGCTTGTTACCTCATGTCCTACATGTCATACTTCTTCTGTGTCTCCTCATGATTCTACCCTTTTTCTTCCCAGCATCCTCTGTGCCTGGAAATCCTGCCTAGCTATTGGCTGTTCAACTCTTTATTAAACTAATCAGAGTGAAACATCTTCACAGTGTACAAAAGATTATTCAAAAACAGATTTACATTTTGTTTACTCATGTTTCTAAAATGGTAAAAAAAATAAATAAACTTTGTTATCATGGATGTGGTAGGTCCCCATATACATTAGCTTTTCTTTGAGAGTATGTGCCCTTTAGTACTAAATATCAGAAAGAATTTTGTTAATTATTTTTATGTGGGCACCCTGTTGAACTAGTTTCACAGTAAATTTAACTAGTTCTTTATTATTTCCTCAATATATTTTCAATGAGTTCTTCTTCAGACACAAACTTTTTGCAACTCAAGGAATTCTCATACCTCAACATGCACACCTAAAGACTCACAATTATTTAACCAGAGACTTCATTTGCTATATGCTATAAGCTAAATGGATATTTTGGGATACACATTCATCTAGAGACAAAGCCTTTCCCTAAACAACAGTTTAAAATGGTGTAATGTGCATCCATTGAAAATGATGTATTTGACAAGGAACGTCTTTGCTGTTGTCTCTAGAAACAGCTCAGCTACTTAGACATAAATGAATGGGGCAGACAAGGTAAATTGTTCCCTAAATTCCAAAGAAGAGGTGTTCGTTCTGTTCTTTGTGCATCTACAGCACTTTTTTTATTTCTCAATTGACACTTAGAAGAACATCCTTACTTGTTTATACACAAATATTCTGCCATTTCTATCAACTAAGCAAGTTTAAGGACCAAGTCCCATTCCTCATTATATCATCAATGCTAACCATAATGTGATCCTGCACAAGAGCTCAGCATGTTTCTCTTGACTAACTGAACAAAAGAATAGAGGTCTCTGCTTTCTCTGAGTAGATTAGGAGTTATGGAAATCAATGTAATGTGACATCCAGATTCCCTGTCTGATTTTTGACCCAGAGTTTAGAAGTGTAGCTAGCAACATCCAGCCTTAGTGGTCATTAACTTCAGGGATTGTCTCATCTGCAAAACTCTGGTTAAATTAATGTCAGATCCACTTCCAAAGGAGGTCAGGTGTATGAGTATAGGAACTTGACACTTTTCACAACAAGGAATAATATCAAGGACTGCTTAAGAACCAGAGTTCCCATAGACTTGTACAGGTAAAAATAACTTTTCCTTTTGTTCAGTCCTGTTGTTCTTCACACTTCTATGAATGTTAAACTGAAAGAGGATGCATCTTGCCACACACTGTTCTGTAGTAGTTTCTTCCAAATTGAAATTTTTCTTCAGGAGGGAGGGGGCAAACATAAGACATGGGAAGTAGACAAATTCCTCATGTCTGGGAAGACTGAAACTTGCAAGTTCCATGAAAATCCCTTCTCAGCCTGCTAGAAGCAGGAAACAATTAAGATGAGATTCTAGGTGTAAATGGAACAAAATTTTCCAGACATGCGAAGCTTTCTGCGAGGCCTGAAGAAGCTTGAGTACTTACCTGTCTTGGGGCAGGCTTTACAATGACACAACTGCATTCAAACTGCACTTTCCTCTTCCATTAAGTAACCTCTTACCAATTACTCTTACATATAACACCAGTAAAAACCCATTAGTTCAACAAGTTGGACATCAATGCAATAATTGTTCTGATCTTTCCTCTATTACATTTCTGGTGGTGAGTAGATGTGTGTGTCTGTGTGTGTGTATGTGTGTGTTTTTCTGCCTGTGTGTGTATCTGTCTCTGTGTGTGTCTGTGTTTATATGTTTGTGTGTGTGTGTGTGCATATTTGTGTCTGTCCCTGTGTTTCTGTGTCTGTCTGTTTGTGTATGTGTCTGTGTCTCTGTGTATGTATCTGTGTCTGCCTGTGTGTGGATCTATCTGTCTTTCTGTGTGTGTGTGTGCCAGTGTGTCTATGTGTGTGTGTCTCACATGATTTATACAAAGAAAGCTAATTTCTAGCTTTTATCTTAGCATCTGTTTCCTGAGAAAATCAACCCATACCACATTTGAAGAAATTCACATGTAGCAAAAGTAACACAATTTTACCCTTAGTTCTTTGATGAGAATATTGTGCTGCTTAGAGAATTATAGGACAGTTTCACCTACATGTGTCTCATATAATTCTTCTTTATCACCATAAAGTAAGGCTTTTGTTTCAGTTCAGAAGATTTTATGTGGTCGAAAATTCTAAAAAATACCTCCAAACTCTTGAAGCTTAAGAGAGAACTCATCAGTTAGTAGTGGTGTTGGCTGTAACAGACATGGTTCAGTTCACAGCACCCACATTGGGCATCTCACAAGTACCTGCAATTCCAGTTACAGAGGGTCTGACTCCATAGTCTGTCTCTACAAATGCAACACACACCTTGTTCAAATACATACACCCAAGCACACAACATACATATGAATGACTTTTAAACTTTTAAAAACTGTAAAGTTTTTAATTTTTCAATTATTCTAAATCTACAGTTTACTTTTCCCTCAAAACCCAAGTAATATAATAAATTAAATGTTAGAATTCTAGGAGAATTTTCTTCATCGTTCCCATATGTCAAAAATAACACCACTGATATAATGTTGCTCTTAATAGATGTTCATTGAATTGTTTCACAGACAGCTGCTTCTACATTTCATTGGAGTCTTGAAATAAGATAGGTGGACAAAGAAGTAACAGAAATCTCTTTAGCATCATCTTTCAATGGCTAAAAGTAGGATAAGAGCAGAGCAAATGAGTGATATTTTAACTTCTTAGGAGTTTATTCTGAAGATACAACTGATGTGTAGTATTGGCTGATTGAATATGTGTGATGGAAGATGTATAAGTAATCCTATGTATTACATGTCTACATAGGATTCTGGATTACAACAGAAATTGATCAACAGCATTGGGTTTGGTTTCAGAGTGATTGTGAAATTCATCATCTATAATAATTTCCACTGTTTACTCAACTTTAATAAAGTATGGTATATGAATTGATGTATAATTCTTTCAAAAGCACATAGGAGGCTTAATAATTCATATTAGCAATTCTGAAAATTGCTTAATCACTCTTATTTACAACATACAATTTCATAAGAGACACAGAAGAATAGAAAAGGTTGATATCAGCTGAGGAAAGCCATCAGCTCTGGGGACCACATAACTTTTACACTTTCTGTCACTGTATTCTATAAATATTGGTGAGTTATTTCTTGATAACAATCTCAAAAAATGTTGCTCAGGGAGATCTCCTCTATTTCCCCTTCCCAGGGCAATCCATGTGTCCCTCTTAGGGTTCCCCTTGTTAGCTAGCTTCTCTGGAGCTGTGGGTTGTAGTCAGCTTTACATCTAGTCTCCACTTATGTGTGAGTACTAGATATGCCTACATATCATTCATTAATACTTGATTTTCCTGTGTTTTCACAGTATCTAAAAGGATGAGGTTTTTAATCTAATGAGAATGGGAGCTTTGGATGGTTCTGATATATCTGCGATCATATATATATATATATATATGGAATTAGGTTTTGGGGGTACATGAGATTAACATTTTATGCATCCATGTGGAAAAGCTGTGTATTTTATTTGATACAAGCATCTGAATTTCAGGACGGACAGTTCTGAAAAGAAACACATATATTTTATAGTCAAGAACAAATAGGCTCTGTTGAAATTCAGTAGCCTCCCTGAGAACAATTATGGTGAGAGGGAATATGTAAAAACAATGATGTGAAATGGAGAATTGTAGCTGTTGCAGAGAAAAAGAGAGAAATTGCAACAGACACTAAAACAAAAAGACTAGCATAATTTCAAAGAGATTTGAGTCTCTAATGCCCTACAGAAAAATGGAAGGGCAGATTAACATTTAAGTAAGTAGCAATCAATTGCAATAAAATTTGACAAAGAATGACTAGCATAGGACTAGAATGAGAACTGCTGGATTTAGTTACAGGTTAATGGTAACACTTTATAATGGAGCATTTGTGGCGTAATGTAAGAATAGTCTAACAATAGCTGGAGAGACTGATTGCATTCAACAAAGAAGATTCTGTTATTGTTGGTGAAAATGGGAGATTTCATGAATAGTGGAATCATGAGAAAATGTAAATCAATAATAAAGGGGAAAATGGAGAATTAACAGCTCTTAGGCAGGTAACACAAAATGAGTCCAATACTATACTCATGTAGTTGACAACACCTGAGAGCAGTGTAAACTGTTTTCCTATTTCGACAGGATGCAAGGAAAAATATGTGGGCGAGAAAGCAGAGTGCTAGGTGGCAATGTATAGCAACCCTTTCCACATTTTTTATATTTTCAGGGCAATAGAACAATACAAAGAGCTAAGAATGTGAAGAGAAGAGGAGATGGGACATAGAAGGAGATGGTGTCAAGTGACTTGAGGCCGAGGATGGGTGAAAAGGGTGGGTTTGTTAGAGTTGGGTGTTTAATTAATGGAGTGAAATAGGAAAATAGGAGATGATAATCTAAAAATTTAAGTCATTCATAAAATATGAATTGTGGAGGAATTGCATTTGTAAATAACAAATCTTGTAGTACAACTGTGACAATGAAGGGTGGAGGGCATTATTATTAGATCAGAGAAGACAAATAATCAGAGTCCATGGTAACAAATGCAACAGCTACATGGGTATTAACATCATTAGTCATTTGGGAAGCGATAACGTTGGAAAGAAGCAATGAACCAAAGATTTAAACCTTTAGAGAGTGGGAAGTGTTCTCAGAGTACAGAGGTGAGGACAACCAAGCCAGAGAGTGGGCATTTTTTTTAAAGTATGTGGCAGAGTCCTTGTGTTCACCTGGGAGTATGTGCTTGCCTGCAAGGCAAGCAGTTTCCCAGGAGAACAAACACACAGGAAATGAAAAAACATAGAGTCTATATCCTTCAGAAACAATTCTAAAGCCGGGCAGAATGAGCCCGATTTATCTCATTTTAGTGTGTAGATTGCCTCGTCTTAATTACTACTGGTAAGAAGAGCAAGTCACCTAAGAACACATAACTGCCGGAATATTCACTTCAATATCTTGTAGATCCTTAAACATATTTTGAAACTCGTCACCCACAGTCACTTCTTAAAGAACCATTAACATTTTTTTTTTTTGGAAACACAGTCATCTTTTTCTAAACCTCATAACTAGAAGTCCCTGCTAATTTAGAAGAAGCCAAGTCAAAAGCCAAGTAAGCAATGATTCCTAGCAATCCACCTCCAGCTGGACCTGTATTTGCCACAGACTATAATAACGTGGCTGGCCCACATACAGAAACTCCATGGCTTAAAGCCAGTTTCAGGGAGACGAGATGCAGCAGCAACTCACCTGGGTTTGGCACAGTTTGTTGTGCACGCAATCTGGCTCAGGACGGGGCGTCTTGATTTGTATTAACATTCTAATGCACTAATCTTCCTAATACTTCTTATTTTTATTTATGACATAAATCAAATCCTTCTAGGAACTAAGTAGTTGCTGCCCCTGCCCACCCCCCAACCCTGCTCTCCTGCCGAGTGTATTTATGTTATATCGTGTTGTGTTGCCACCCTTGCTACAAATTTATCTGAGCTCCGACTTTTACTGCTGATTTAGCAAACATTTTATATTCTGCAATGAACTGTAAACATTTTTTCTCCTGACAGATCCATTATGACAAGTGTTATAAACTCTTCTCTGCAGACTGTATCTCTTCCATTGAGCTGCTCTTTATGTCAATTTTCCTATGCACAGAACATGATGGTGGTAATATTGCACCTGTCTGAGCTTGCCTGGGACAATCAGTAAGCTCTGCAGCATGGCACGTCTATATACTTAGTTTTATTACACTTGTTTCTGGTTTATACAGCGTGTTAGACGGAATTGAGTTTTGAGGGTAGTAAAATGAATTGAAAGTAGCCCATGAACCCCAATTTTGTTCCACTTTAAAGTTTGGCTATCTATAAACAAACAAAGCATTTAAAAATAGCTGGTAAAGTCACCCATTTCTTACCAGGTATAAAATTTTATAATATATATGTATTGGACCAAATTTACAGATAAGAGTAAATGCTGATCCTGAAGGAAAATATTCATGATGCCAAACCATGTCTATACTGCTCCTTAGCTTAGGGAGCTGGAAAAATCTTTCATTAACTAGCAGATTTTAAGTTATTTATTAAAGTGCTACAAAAATAGCAACTGAAGAAATGAGAAAAGAGGCACATATTTTAAGAGCTAAGTCTGCACCCCCTCAATTTACATGCTGAAATTCCAATACTCGGGTTCTCAGTATGTGACTCTTTTGAACTGTGTCCTTAAAGGGGTAATTAAGTTAAAATGAGGTCATTGGGATTCATAATCCAATATGACAAGTGTCTTTATGAGATGAATGACTCTAGGTATGCACAGTAGAGCAACCATGTGATAACAAGTTGGGAAAGGGTGAGAAAACAAAAATTGTTAATTAACATATAATTATATAATTTTCTTCTTTCATCTCCTCCCTCTTATCTGTCTGTATCCCTCCACTCCCTCCCAAATCCACAGCCTCCTCATATATATATATAAATCCTATTGAGTCCATTCAATGTTACCTATGTGTGTGTTTCTAGGGCTCTCCATGACCTGGCATTGTATACTCAATTATGGGGCTCGTCCCTGGGAAAGACTAATTTTCCCTCTCTCAGATGTTGTTAATTGCCTGCAAATCTTTATCTAGAGGAAGAGCCCCATGAGCATGCCCTGTTCTACATTGGGGTTTCAGCTGTTGGAATTGTTCAGGTACTGTTTAGGCAGCTATTGATCATGCTATTGATACTTTACAGCTGGGTAGGACTATTGATCCTTTCCCTCCCTTGGCAGGTTGCATATCACCTTACATACTATGAAAGCTAGTCATCAGGGACAAGACTTTCAGGTCAGTTCCAGCTCAGTTCCTCTGAGTCCCATGTCAAACGGCATGGTTTCTTCAGTAGTAAAGACTTATCTTCAACTTACGGGTGGCGATCAAGAGGAATACCAATAGCCTATATTGTTTTGGGATTCTTTTGGACTCTCCTGACCAAAAACTCAGTTTTATCATGTCTGATACTATGGATGGATAGTTTTAAGCCAAAGAGATCCCTCTGAAGAAAACTACTTCACCACTAACTTCAGTGTGAGCTCAGAACTTCCAGACTGTGAGAAAATGACTGCCATTTTTCAAGCCTCCCTACCCACAGAAGCTTGCTATGGCATCTCAGGGAAAGTTACACATTATACAGATCACATCAAATATATTTGGAAATTTCTTACGTCATCTCACCTAATTTCTGCCATCAGGCTAGGAATGCACCTACATCTTTGGGTATAAATAAAATGAACCCAAATCTTACAAGACCCCATCGTTAATAAAGAGCTACAGGCAAGGAATGGCTTCTAAGAGGGAGAATAAGTTTTCTCTGGGCACAAGCCTCCTGATAAGAGGCCAACCCTGAACACATACACGTACAAGCAACACTAAATGAACCCAGAAGTTTGTGGGTTTCTTTAAAAACTATGTGTGTGTATGTGCAATAATTTCTTCTGAAGCTATCCCTTGGTTTTGTCAAAGTTTTACCAGACCTTACAACTGAATTAATAATGTGCCTCAAGATCATTTTAAAAACATGCTTTCAATCTACTCTTCTCTATGTATTCAGTCTGAGTTCAACCTGTCTTTAAGAAAATATTGCAACCAATCTACTTTTCTTTGCACTTCCCATGTAATCTGCCCTTATATCCCAAGCTATTATATATATTCTATTTTATTAACCTTCATATATATCATACTTAATAATTTGTATATATATATATATATATCATGTATATATGAAAGTTAATAAAAAAGGAGAAAATAAATTTATATGGGCAACCCATCTAGAGGCTGGGAAGCTATGGTTAAAATTTTGACTGTTCTGATTCACAACCTGTATTGTTTTCCTTTTATAGATTGCCTATTCTATACATTCATCCTTCAAGCTCATAGATACTATAATGGAAAGGAAGGGTATATCTTGACTATATCCCAGTGCTGAAGGTGCCTACCTGACCTTATAACTCTGCTCCTATGGAATAAAGCCTTTGTTTAGTATGAGTTTACTTTCTAAATATGCAGAGTCCACTTACGAATGAAACTCATTACCAATATCCATGTCTCAAGGTAGGTTTAGAAACTTGTATTTCGTTTGAAGGAGCATTCTGGTTCCCAATACCACGTACAACGAGAATATTTTCAGAGTTCCACTTGTCCTTCATTAACTTAAAGTGGAACAAACAACCACTGATTGTCTTTTGCCTTTGGGCACCGGAGGACCTAGTGGTAGATAAGGTAGGGATGGGCTGTGCCCACACCAGATCTCGCTGGAATAAATAATTTGATTTTATTGGCTTGTCTTTATTTGCTTCTTTTCGTTTTATCTTTTTCCTTCACAAACACATTGCTCTTCCATCCAAACGGAAAGCCGCAGGGTCATAGGCTGTCTTGTTTGTCTCTGTGACTCCAATACCTGGCTGACTGCCTGACACACATTAAAGGTTCAATAAATATTTTTAAATTGAATTGAGATTCTAAATTTATAGCTGATGAAGATGAATGCATATCCTCTTGCTTGACAGGAGTTCAAGCAACACTGGGAAAACTGCTGACGGCAGCTCAGCCTTTGTGTTTAACATACGGATACACAGCCTCTAAGTAGCTCATGAAGTTGCACTAACACTAAAGGCACTCTTAAATTTCCTTTTCTTAACTTTCCTGTCCCTATTTTTAAGGACTACAATGTGACTTTTAAAGTATTATACTTCATCGGTCTAACAAATGGAAATGATAGAAAATATGAAACTCCTACACCTAGAAAAAGCTGCTGTTACCACTTAAAATCCATCATTTGTGTCTTCTATAGATATCCAAAACATTTTCTTCTGCACTGGGCTCAAACTCTGAAGAAAGTTCTATCACATGACTCTTTCATAAAATGCTCATTGAAAGCACCACTACACATCATTAAGACTTAAAGTGGGATTTAATGGATGTGAAGGGATTTGCAGCACGAGTATCTATTTTCATTTCATCCCTTCATGTTGAATCTACTCTTTTCCAGCTACTAGAGCCACAAGATGACAAAGTACAGGTTATTCCCTTCTAAGTCATAATATGGGCTTTGAATATTATTTCTCTGCTTCACAGGATTATCCACTGTTAATTATTGTTTTCCCAATATTAATTTATTCATCTGATGTTACATATTAAACATAAATGACTTTCCAAATTCCACCCCTTCAAACTGTTTTCTTTTCATTTGAAATTATTTATTGAAGATCTCATACATTATTTACTGTTCTAGAAGTAGGACAATATCAATAATGAACAAGATGATTGGCATCTCTGTTCTGAGAGTGGAGCACAGAGACAAATAGCAAACAAAATATAAGGGGTAACTATGGTTGGTAGGAAATTTGTAAAGAAAACAAAAACAACTATGGGAGATCACAACATCATAGAAGATGCAGTTTCCTTAATATAGAGAGTGTCTAAAGTTGAATCAGCCATAACTGCATAAATGTGACCTCAATATTGTAGAAAAAGAAAAAGGAACAAACAAACATTGCTCCAGACACTCCAGGGAAGAATTTTAGGGTGAGTCATGAACAAGTATGAAGTTCCCAAGGCAGAAATGCGCATGCCTACAGTGGAATGATCATGCCTAAGAGTGGAACCCCACATGAACTTAAGCAGGCATCAGAGTATCTCAGGTCTCAGCTTCACTCAGTGGAATAGATGGTGTTGGAAACATTTGGGCCTTTTATCTCTGAAATTCTTTATTTCCCAGAAAAATTAGAATTAATGTCATCATTTGAAAGTAGGGAGTAAAAGAGGTTTGGTAGATTTTGGAAAGCAGCAAGAGAAAACCAGTGTGTAAAGGGATGACTATGACATACCACAGAATTCAAAAGCAGAGACAGGGACTTGTTTATAGGGGTATGGTTCCTTTTTACACATTAGTCCTTCAGGGTAGCTTTATTTCTTGGTCTAAGCTTTCTCATCTTGATCTTTTTACTTCCTAACACAATTGTTTAGGCGTCAGTATTTTGCAACACATACCAAATGCTATTATAAATAATCTCTGAGAGAATTTCTGCTCTGGATAAGATGGCAGCTGTTCATAACTGAGGGGACCCGTTGGCTCAGCACAGTAAATCCAGCATGATTTTGAACTCACAGTAAATGTGTCAGTGTTTCAGTAAGTCAACGTGTTCGATGAACTGATAGTTAATCTTCTCATCTCTCTCTCTCTCTCCCTCCTTCCTTTTCTCCTTCCTTCTCCCCCTCTCCAGCTCAAGGCTCCCAGAAACCAGGGTCAAATATAGATATTAAAGTTCACTTTTCAGCCTCACTAAAAACCTTTTATTCCTTATAACCATTAATAAAAGTATAAGTCTGGGAGGCTTAGTTAAGAGCACACAAGACTCTTGCAGCAGACCAGAGTTTAGTTCCCAGCACCAAGGGAGATTCCTCATAAGTGACTGTAAGTCCATCTTCAGGAGGATCTGATGTCTCTTGCCTCTGCATGTACCTGCACTCTTATGTACACACTCATACACATAATTTAAAATACAATTTAATCTTTAAAAAATATAAATCCAGAATTACACATTTTTGTTTATTTAAAATTTATTCATTTTACATCTCATTCTTCCTCCCACTCCCCCCACCACCACCTAACACCACCCCAACCCACCCCTCATCCTCTCATCCAAAAGGATAAGTTCTCCCATGGGGAGACAGCAAAGCATGGTATATTCAGTTGAGGCAGGACCAAGCCGCCCACCCCCTGCATCACGGTGAACAAGGCATCCAACCATAGGTAATGGGCTCCAGAAAGCCAGCTCATGCACCAGGGATAGATCCTGATCACACTGCCAGGGTCCCCTCAAACAGACAAAACTATATAACTGTCTCCCATATGCAGAGGGCCTACTCCGGTCCTGTGCAGGTTCCACAGTTGTTGGTCTAAAGTTCATGAGTTCCTATGAGCTTGGTTCAGTTGTGTCTGTAGATTTCCCCATCCAGAATCACACATTTTTATAAGCAGCAGCATTGCTATGTTTCAAAACATGTTTAATGGTATAGACACAGGGCCAGGGAAATGACTCAGTGCATACAAATGTTTACCATGCAAGCCTCAGGTCCTGAGTTCCAGCCTCAGGTATGTGTTTATAACTCCAAAATACCTATGATGAGATGAAAAGTGGAGACAGGAATATTTGTCCAAAGCTCACAAACCAACTGGCTTGGAGTAAGCTGCACAGTGATAGAATCAACAAGTGAGAACCCTATCTCAAAAAGGTAAACTCCTAGAACAGATTCCCAAATGTTATCCTCTTACTTCTGCTTGTGCACTGATGGTGTGAATATACTTGCACGTGCACAAGTGCACAGACATGTGCACACACACACACACACACACATACACGACAGTTAATTAATTGATTAATTAAAAGAGATAAGAAAGAGGCTCATTAAGGGCAATTAAGGATGTAGAAACAAACCCATAAATTTAGGAAAGATTTATAGACATTAATTCATTATTTTAATTTAGCTTCTAATATCTAGAGTGTGAAAGAAAAATAACCTTTACCCTATGTGTCAACTCCCGGCCTTTGTCAATGGCTTCATGTCTATAAAGGTCAATCAATGTTCTACTCGGATACAGAATGGAAGATTGACATCATCAGCTAGAAATATGTACCTAGAGGGTGATACTAAAATGCCAGGTATAGATTTAGGTAACTTTAAGCTTTTGTACAGTCCAAGGTGATGTTTGCTATCATTCAGTAACTTGGTTATTTGATATTGTTTATTGCAAACACTGTTGTTATAGATCCTGAGAATATATTGATGGCCAGTTCAGAATGCTTTCTGTTCTCTCTCTCTCTCTCTCTCTCTCTCTCTCTCTCTCTCTCTCTCTCTCTCTCTCTCTTTCAAGACAGGATTTCTCTGTATAGCTTTGTGCCTTTCCTGGAACTCACTCTGTAGCCCAGGTGGGCCTCAAACTCACAGAGATCCACCTGCCTCTGCCTCCCAAGTGCTGGGATTAAAGGCGTGTGCCACTACTGCCTGGCACTTTCTGTTCTCTTACAGATTGAGAAGGAACAGCAATCAGTCTGAGAGCAGTACGTTATGAGTGAGTTCTTGGAGATGTTTGGGAATCAATGGAACCAAATTAGATAACTAAAAATTAGAAGGAAGGAAAAAAGGGATACTCATATGAAGGTATGAAGAGATAACACATGGCTATTATTAAGCTTGAAAATCCAAGATAAGGACAACAAATCTGGAGTTAGAAGTAAATGGAAAGAACACTGTAAAATAACATCATAAAAATAAGCAAAGTTTAACTTATGGCAGCCTTCAATTAAATTTATAATAGACATTATTCTAAGAGCACTGGAAAGCCTTTGAGGTATTTTAATGTGGAGATTGACAAAATTAATTATGTACATTAAATTTACATTTTTACCAACATCAATAAGTGTGGGGTAGTTTGTCAAAAAACAAGTCAGATGATAGACAGGCAAGTCACCAAGAATTATGCTGATCAGCAAAGATGTAATGCCAATCAACCCTGGGTCATGTTTAGAAAAAAAAAATGAAAGCAAGTGAATGGAGGTGCCAAGTATTCAATAAATGGAATCAATATGTGATTAAATCCTAGGTATGAAAGATAAAATACTAGGTATTAAAAGATGTAGGATTAAGGAAAGATTTGTTATTTGAACAACTAAGCCAACAGCTCTTTGTTAAAATTAGCATCCACTCAACAAGACAGGCAGTAGAAACGGGGCTAACTACTCATGGTTAGTGATGTCATGGATGTTGAACAAGACCATAAATCCACACTTCATTAAACCAGCATGATCCCTAAATACATTTTAAGTGTTTTTTCTTGCACTCAGGTAACTGTAGTCCTCACCCTGCATCAAGGAAACTTTTCTTTGTAACAGGCTGAAACCATCACAGAACATTACAGAAAACAATAACCAATCAAAATACAGAGTTATAGAACCAAGGCTCAATGGATTCATCTTCAAAACAACTTCCACACATAAGGTTCAAGAAACATTCTGGAAGAGGAGGCAGAAAGATTGTGAGAACTAGAGGATCAGGGAGTTTGGTGTGAGACCCCCACTGTGTGTCCTAGTAATGAATGTCAAAATCTGTACCCATAGGGTCAACATAACTTCCTAATCAGGAGCTAGACAAGGACATGAGTAGACATGCTAAAGTGTGTGGGCAAAATCTCACAAGACCTCACTGTATACAAAGAACTACAGGCAAGTAAGGAATTCATAGAGCAGCGTCAATAGTCTTCCTCATTGTAGAAACAACAATTGATTATCCAATATCACATGATCAGACCTGAGAACATACATGCAGGTAGCGTTATACAAATGGGGTAAGTTGTATTTAAGAATATTTATGTATATACAGATACATATATGTATGTAATAACAGTTAATTGAAAAAGAAGCTTTGAATTTGAGAGAGCAAGGAGAAGCATATGAGAGAGTTTGGAGGGAGAAAGGGGAAGGGGGAACTGTGTAATTATATTATAGTCTCATTTTTTTAAAAAAAATATCATCTAAGAGAAGCTGGTATAATGGAGTTATATCATTACTTTTTTATATTTATGGAACACTCAAGAGAAGAAACTCTTGAAAAGGGATGAAAGCTCAAAGGCAAGATATAAGGAGGAAGTCTATGTATATGAATTAAAACCATGAACAGTCATTTTATTCATGTGTAATAAAGAAGAGATTATAGCAGATAATGAAATGTCAGTTTTGTTGGAAACACTGCATGACTTCCCTTGTCCCAATGACATCACTGATTCTGAAATATTTCTGTTCTGATTAGACACTGGATGCCAAGCTTGTGATTTATCCTTGGCTTTTACTGATCAAGGAGGATCAACATTTTCTTCTTCATATGCTGACACACCCATGTCAATAGGAAAAAAAAAAACAAGACATAGACATTTACAAGTAGTATTTTTACAAATACAAATTATAAGTGGACCCTCTTATTAGGATGAATAACTGTAGACTAGTGGTTGCCTTCAGAAAAGTAATTTGGCCATCAAAGTTTCTGATAACATTTAAGACTAGAGCACATAGCAACTGTTGATACTAAAGACAGTTGGAGACCCTTAAAATTGTCTTTCTGACCTCATCCTTGATATTTATTAGCATATAACATTGTCATCCATTTGAAAACCTCTCTTCATTGTTGCTCTGGAATCTATTGCTCCCTGTCTTGTTTTATCTTGTCTGAGTTTTAAATTAGTGTGGCTGATGGAATCTTTCTTTTATTAGAACATCATTTTATTATATAATATTTTGTAGGGTCTTCTGATCAATTAATACAACTTAACTCTTTCATTTCCAAGTACCAAGTCATGTTGATTTTCCTCAATTAAGACTCTACTCAACTTCACATCCTCTGACACTATTGCTTGATAATCACAATCTAATCAACTACCTTATCTTCTGTAATGTCTTCTTCCACCCACAATGGATTTAATTTTTCACAATTAATTTTTGAGGTTATTTTACATGGTTCTGGGAGAATAACAGTGAGGTTAAATGTCATATTTTATGACACTATACAGACAATATTAGGAAGCAGTAAGGGAAATGTATCAACTCTCTTAGAGCTTCTGTTTTCAACAAATATTCTTCCTTCAAATTTCTAGATGACTCCCTCTGTAGGTAGAACTAGGTTTCAGCCCACCTTTACCTATCACAGTGTGAAGGGATCAGAACACAAATGATCAATCAAAATAATGTCTCCCATAAAGTTGAGTGCAATCCTCTTTTAAGCAGTCAATATTCTCATTCCAGTCAAAATGAAATAAATACAGAGCTAGGAAACAACAGTTTCACTATGGTTAGTTATAGGGAAAACTCAAATCAATTAAGAGACTTTAGTGCTGTGTGTGGGACATTAGCAGTACATAAATTTTGTGGCTCTTCAGCAGGAGTCATAACTATATTCAAGAGCCACAGAATTCTAATACAACCATGGAAGCAAATCACAAAGAAAATTTGGATAATATAATGAGAAAATAGTACTAGATATTTGGTCATTAAACTATTTATAAAATGTGTTCCCAAATCCATGAATACTGAATTAAAATAGCTCTCTCTATTCCTTTTGCCTAATTTTAAAATATAATTCTCAACCCATGTTCTTGCAAGCAACCCTAATTAAGTACAGTGGGCCACATAAAAGAAAGTGTGTGTGTGTGTGTGTGTGTGTGTGTGTGTGTGTGTGTGTGTGTGTGTGTGAGAGAGAGAGAGAGAGAGAGAGAGAGAGAGAGAGAGAGATTTGAAAAAGAAAAGTAGGGTAGATGGAGGAGACTACACACAGACACACACACAGTTTTAAAACATGAAGCTTGTGATTTCTTAAATTATCGATCATAACATATTGTACATTCTCCCAGGAAGATGTCTTTTCTTAACAAGGTTCATCACAACATGAGCCCAAAGGTGTACTGGGAAAAATTGTATCTCTAGAGAGCATTCTCTCTGGCAGGAACAATCAAGAGTCTCTTGTGAAATGATAGCATTGCAATATTAATTCTGACTTAGAAAGCTCTAGTAGATGTCAACGAACTCTGCCTGTAAAGCAGTAAGTCATATTAGTGTGTGCATAAAGCATTTTTGAAAGATAGTACATTATTATTATTTGTTGTGTCCAAGGCACCTCTCAGCCCACAGGAAATTAGTTTTAAGATCACATTGCAGCTCCTCTAGATTCTTCTGTAATGGGTTTCTAGACAAGAGCAGCTTGTTCTCACTTCTTCAAGATTGCTTAAAGATGATTGCTCCTGCTGAGCTGATGCCTGCAAAGTGTGAAGTATCTAATCTGATCTCTGCTCAGCTTCGAGCATTTAATTTGCAGTTTAGGAATTGGTAGGGGTCTGCCATGCAGATCAACAAGGGTAAACGCTGTTAACATTTGCCCAGACATAGTGAAGAATGCTGGGTGAGAGTCAGCTAATTGTACTGGCAGGAACTGTGAAGGCCTAAAGAAGTGACTCTTTTATATTTATAGTTTGAATTTCTCATGCACTGACTGCCCTGAGAGACCACTACACCCTATAAGGGATAGTCTTAAGGTTGTTAAATGATGGAAAAAAACACCTTAACATTTCTTATAGCTCTGGAGAATAAGTTGAAAGCTAAAAGAAAAGCAAATAAGCAAAATATGAAAAGACTGGAAAATGATTTCGCAACTAAAATAAACTGGGTAGTAAAAATTCACTTAATTTTTACCCAATAATGAGAATTGCACACTTCATAGTAGTTGTTACCCTTTACTTTCCTACGTAGTATGAAAGGTCGGTATGAGCTGGGGATACAACTCAGTGGGAAAATGCTTCCATAACTCACATAAGGCCTCAAGAACAACACTTAGTAACATAAAATAGATAAATAAGGTCAATATATTCACCCTCTGAATTTTCTGCTAGTATACCACAGTCTCTGCACCCATGACCCAGGACACAGGATATTTGCTCATCTTTCCATTTAACTAAATCCTGCTTATATCGTAAATCAATTTTATGTACCATTTTCACCTGTCAGGTGGAAATTGTTCCTCAGTTTCCACCCAGTAGAGACAAAGTTAGAGAAAATGGATCTATTTCCTACTATAGTTCAGAGTTTTATTTGATTTATAGTTCTGTTTCTACTATTTTCAAAGGGTGTATAAAACGCTGTTTGCATTAGAATCTTTCAGTATTTGGCTGCCTGGCTAGCTGGCTGATGGCTGTATAGATGGGTGTATAGGAGGATTGCTAGAAGGATGATATTTAGATGGTTTATTTGGAATTATTGGATTTCTTATTTTACCTCATAAAAGCTACAGGTGACTAATAGCTGAGAGTTTTACACAACATGAGATTCCAGGACTGTAGTGCCCTGAGATTTCTCTTCAATTTATTCTCCTGGAATACTGACAACCACCATGTGTACCAAACATACACATTTCCAAACTTCTTCCTTTACGTAAAGAAAAGGCACCCACTATTGCCTATACAATCACCACATAATGAAAGTATCTCCCAGACATCACCATAGTCTATTAAGACTCAAAACACTCAAGCTTATTTTTCACTCCATTGCTAGTTGGTTCATTTTTCATTTTGCCTTAGACTTCTGACAAGCCATATAAGAGAAATGGCAAGAATACTACACTGGTGTCAAAACCTGCCTATCTCTTTCTGAAGCACACCATGCATACCATATAGGCAGGGGACAAATGGCCCTATTATTGCTTCTAAGAGCTAAGAACAGTGAAATCATTATAACAGAACTAGTTACCCTGAACAAGTATGTTCTATAGATGTTTTGTGTCTATTCAGTCTCCTTACCATACATTATTTTTCAAAATAGAGAATGAACAATTAGCCTTCAAATTTTACACAATATGGTAATTCAGAATTCGTTTACCAGTTTATAGTTACAACAATGTCATTTTGAGGGCTAGTGTATTTTCATGCTGCCTGTTGGTTTCTTCATTCTTTTACTAACCTTTAATAGTAAAAGATGTATTATAAAGCTTGAGAAATAGAGATGATCTGTATTATTTCCATGCTATTTCATGTCCGTTTGTTTATAAGGAAACTCCTCTTCCCTCAATAGGAAGAATAACCCAAAATACATGCTGTGACCATGAAATTTCAACAACATGGCCTCCTGAACAAGACTAGCATATTGACAACACCACTGGACATGCTGATATGGATGGGAAAAATTTCACCGAGGCCCCAACCTAAGATGATAGGCAATCAGTGGCTCCTGAGGGAGAGAGGTTCTGTTTTCTCCCTTGAGAAGCCTAATATAGAAATATAGAGGGCATATGAGAAGAGGATGTATTAGGACATAGCTTAAGGACACGTATGAATGAAAATGCTGTAACTCTTATTACTTTATATACAAACTTAAGCATTAAAAACTCACAAATTGTCCTGCCTGCAAGGTGTGCTAGGGCAATGGTGGCACAGAACTTGTGGGAGTGACCAAGCCTTAACTGCTCCAACTTTAAGAAAATGCTATGAGAGGGAGCTCATGCCTGATAGTGCATGGATGGCCACGTCCCAGAGGCAGGACAGCCCAGAGACCCAGGAGAGAACCAAATATGACTGGGAAAAAAGTCAGTAAAATGATTCCTAATGATATCCTGCTATACTCATATACCTAGACTGGAACCTAGCCCAGTTGCCATCAGAGGGATGTCATTCAGCAACTGATGGGAGAAAATACAGACTCATCGCCAAACACTAGGCAGAGTCAGGAGAACCCTGCATAAGATGGGGATGAAGGGACCAGAGGGGCTGAGGACACCATGAGAACATGGCCCACAGAGCCAGGGGGCTTAGGGTCTCATAGAGGCTCACAGAGACTGAAGTGATAGACTCTGTATGGGTCTGAGCTAGGACCTCTGCATATACCTTATGGTTGCAGAGCTTGATGGTCCTGTGGGACTCTCAACAATGGGAGTAGGTGTGGTCTCTGACTCTTTTGCCTGCACTTGGGACCCATTTCCTCCTACTGGATTGGCACATCCAGCCATGATATAAGAGTTTGTGCCCAGTCTTACTGTATCTTGCTAGGCCATGTTCAGGGATATCTCTGGGAGGCCTGCTTTTTTAGTTGTTGTTATGAAGGGAAATGGGGAAGTTGATTCTGGGGAGAAGAAAGGTGGGGGGAGGGAATAGGAGTAAAGTGAGGGGAAACTGGTCTGCATGTAAAGTATGAGAGGAGAAAAAACTTTTAAAAAAATGAAAAAAAATAACCCAACAACCCACAAATCATTGCCCTTAAATGCTTTAGGTGTGCCCTGAACTAGTGAACAGAGGGCTGTCTCACAGACATTTTGAAGACCTATTTACTGGGTGGGGGACACTATGTGAAGGCATTTTCTCTTGAGCTATTCAATTTTCCCAGAAAAAGCATGTATTCTATTGCTTTGAAGGTTTAATCTTTGTTACTATTCTAGATGCCTAAAGCAGAAAAAGAATCAATCTTTCATTTTTTATTTAACCACCTCAGTTTAACTGTAATAACTTGGCCATTGCTGCTCCTAATATTGCAAATATCAGAGTCACTCTGCCTCAGTCTCTTAAAAAATTTCCTTAGTTTCCTTCTTACAGAAGGAAGAGAATGTGGATATCTAGGGTACTCTTTTACAGATAGTATGCTTTTCATCCATGTACTTAGCTCTTCAGAGATATTTTCTAATTTATATTCTTGATGGGTTTTGTGGTATCACTATTCTCACTTTCAGAATTATACATATGAAGTTAGGTTGCATTGGTATGTAGCCTGTAAAGTGGCTGTTATATGTTATGTTACATTACGTTACGTTATGTTACGTTACGTTACGTTACGTTACGTTATGTTATGTTATGTTATGTTATGTTATGTTATGTTATGTTATGTTATATTAGTTTTGATTGTCAACTTTATGCAATCTAGAATCACCTGGGAAAGATTTCTGAGAGTGCCTATGAGGGATTTTCTTAATTATGTTAATTAATGTGGGTAACACCATTACATGAGCTTGGTATTCTGGGGTTTTTAGAAAGGAGAATGCTCAGGCTGTATTATATCACTTGTGTACTTATGTATTTAGGAATACATATATATATATATATATAAAACTAGGAATTTAGGAATGTGTATTATTAATATATATTATAATATATTATAAATCATACAATATACACATATTATATATTATATATTTAAGAACTATATATGATATACATATATAAAATACTATATATTTAGGAATTATATATATGTGTAACAATAATTAATGAAAAAAAGGCCATCTATTTGGCAAATAGCAATGAGAGCTTTATGGGAGAGCTTAGAGAGGAAAGAGGAAGGGTAAATAATATAATTATATTAAATATAAAAGAAATAATTTTTAAATAGAGAAAAAATGGAGAAAGCCAACTAGTCACAAACATGTGCGTATTAATTTGGTGCTTTCTGCTCTTGGTTGCAGTAATATGACTAGCCGTTTCAAGTTCTAACTTGAATTCCTCACAATGATAGACTTAACAAAAGGAATTTGAACCAAGTAAACAATCTATCTCTTAAGTTGAATTTGTCAAGGTATTTTATCACAGCCACAGACAATGAAACTAAGACAGTCATTGACTATGTTTGTTGTTCCTCAGATAGTGCTAGTCCCATCTCTCCTTGTCAGGGGCTATGCAAACATGTCAACAGGCAGCATTGGAACTCATGGAACATGGCTGGACAGTTGGCAAAGCTACACCTGAGTGAGTCTTGGAAACTGTGTCCTGAGGACCTCATGCTGTTATTGAGCACAGCTCTGATTGTTGCCATCATGGTCACCACATTCCTCGCAATCTATGGGTTATATGAAAATTCTCAGGGGGTTTCTAGCCTCTCACTGGGCAGTGTTACTGGTACTTAAAATAATAAAGATTGACTTTTTCCAAGCTTTGCTGCTGGAGCAGATTAATGATTCAACCACCATCCTTAGAAATAATTTAGACCTGCAGAATTGTTAGTAAGGTTAGGCTAAGGTGTTATTCTTAATGACTTTGAGGTAGAAAATCTTGGAGAACAATTTAAAGTTTAGAAAAGCACACTTTCAATAGGTGAGTGAGGAACTCACTGAGATCACAGAACAAAAAAAGGGCAACAAAACAAACAAACCAATGCTCGCTGAGGTACCTTTCTTGCTAGGATGGGTTGGTGATCAAAGGTGATGATTAATTCCTTGTGCTCATTTCTGCCCTCAGTTTCCTGTATATATATACCTGTTGATGAATGGGTGTGCACCCCAAGGATTTAAAGTAGAGCTGACTGATTGTTTTTCATGTATAAAAGTTTATATTTGCAATTCTTTTAAGATTTCTTATAAGATTTCATTTTGAAATAATAAAGTGATAGATTCTTTCTTTGTAACCACAAAATGCAGCCTGCCAGCAACAGAATTGGCTAAAAAAAACACCTTGCTTGCTTACAGTCTGTTAATCTATAACAAGTTCCTTGGGTTCTTGGGACAACTTATTTTTCATCTACAATGAATAAAATGTTTAATCATGTAAGAAATATGGAAAACATGTTGGTTTTTACATATGTTCATTGTAATCATTCACTTAAAAAGGAGAATGTATTCAGGAGATCTCATTTATTTCCCCTTCCCAGGGTGATCCATGTGTCCCTCTTAGGGTCCTCCTTGTTAGCTAGCTTCTTTGGAGCTGTAGATTGTAGTCTGGTTATCCTTTGCTTTACATCTAGTATCCACTTATGAGTGAGTACATACCATGGTTTTCCTTCTGAGTCTGGGTTACCTCACTCAGGATGATAGGGAGGAGGGATGAGAGGGGAATCTGTGGTTGGTATGCAAAGTGAATAAAAAATTTCTTAATAAAAAAGCTAAATAAATAAACAAACAAACAAACAAACAAACAAATAAATAAATAAATAAATAAGCAGAACATTACCGCATTGCAATTTTTGTACTCCTTGAAAGATTTGCTGGGATATATAAGCTGAGGGAAAAAGTAAAGTTAGCTAGAAGGAAGACATCAAAAGAGACAGAAGGGAAACCTTAGGGTAGAAGAACAGAACAAAAAAAGAATAGAAGTAGAACAAGCAACAGAAAGAGTAATTAAATGAAGAACTAAGGTTTGGCCCTCAGAAAAGTCTTTGAGTGTCTGTCTGTCCATTAGTTCACCTGCTCTGTATCATTTCAGTTTCTCTGACCTGTTAAAGACATCACATTCATCAGCACCCTAGGTGAGATCCTGACATGTTGAAGATGTGTTTTGTGTGTGTGTGTGTGTGTGTGTGTGTGTGTGTGTGTGTGTGTGCATGTATGTGTATTTCCCTTTTTGCTCACCCCAGAGAGTTAAGTTTTGCCCCACTCACTACCCCAGAGAATTAAGTTTTACTCCATGAGATGGAAAAGTATTGTTGAGTGATTAGTTTGCCAACTCTGTAGATCCCCCAATCCCTGAGCTGCTGAAGACTGGTCCTCACGGCAGCATTATATCCTGACCCTTTTGTCTTATGTGTTATATGTTATTGTACTGGAGTTTTGGCTATAAATATCTGTGTCTAAAATGCTATATGAAGTAATTAATGCCTTCTGCTAATTTTGTAATACAGTCTAAAATTAACCATGTCCCAATCAAGCATAAAATTGACAAAAGTTAAATATGTTCTTGAATCCTAGGTGCTGGAGGTCCAATCAGAGCAAGATTGGAATAAGAGTCTTTTGTATGAGTTATATTCAACACACCCCAAATTTGTCATCAGTTGCCTTAGAGTCTTTCAAATTAATCAAAAGAATTCATTTATTTAATAATCATTCATTAATATGGTGAATTTTATGTTTTATGTCACATATCTTATGTGAGATGAGGATATGAAAGTTTAACTCTAGGAATCACAAAATAAAACATTTATGTCAAAACATCAACTACTACATCTCAAAGAGTTGTGTCTTTTATCTATGAATCAGCTTAAAATGCTTAGTTAAAGATAAAATATTTGCTTGCAAATTGTCTGTAGTAATGGATTGGAAAACATTCTAATCTGCCAAAGAGTCTATTGAAAAAGGCAAAGAAAATATATTCTTCAGTTGATATAAAGCAAAAAAAGTTACATAAAATAGAAACTCCAGCTTTTACACCTTTAAATTGAAAAAGCATGAAATTACTCACTAAATTGTTGAAAAATTCCTAAGACTCTTTTGTGGCTAGAGTTTTCCTGCCTGGCCCACGGTCAGGATAAATCTCTTTCACCTGCCAGTCCCACAGCCGCTCAGACCCAACCAAGTAAACACAGAGACTTATATTGCTTACAAACTGTATGGCCGTGGCAGGCTTCTTGCTAACTGTTCTTATATCTTATATTAATCCATTTCTATAAATCTATACCTTGCCACATGGCTCGTGGCTTACCGGCATCTTTACATGCTGCTTGTCCTGGCGGTGGCTGGCAGTCAGTGTCTCCCTCTGCCTTCCTGTTCTTTTTATTCTCTCTGCTAGTCCCGCCCATACCTCCTGCCTAGCCACTGGCCAATCAGTATTTTATTAGCAACACATTTGCCATACAGAACATTCCCACAGCACTCTTTCAATTTTCACTTATATCTATTTAATTGTAACTCCCTGATAACATTTGCAAAGCATAGAATCCATGGACTGTACCTTGAGAGGTGGCATAATTGTTTGATTTTACACAGATGTATATTAAGCATATAAATGATAAAATGTGTATAAATGCTCTCTGTAGGAATGCCCACAACTCCACCTACCTGTATTAAATGCTGTAGTGGAAAACAAAAATATTTATTCATTGTTGATGGGGGAGAAAATTGATCAGTCACTCTGGAAGATGGTTTAGCAGCTTCAAAACCTAAGATCATCAAATGAACACATGGCCCATCAAACAAGTTCCTTAAAGTGGATACCTTAGGTGTACACAAAACCCAATACATGATGTTTATAAGTATCTTCCTCAAAATTGCCAACATTTAGAAGCATCAAAAGTGTCCCTTGGTGAGTGAATTATTGATAAAATAAAATATTGCTGGCATCACACAGCAAAATATTATTTAGTGCTGGATGTGATATACTTCTGTAATTCTAACACTATGAAGGTGGAGATAGGACCATCTAGAGTTCTTGAATTACATGACAATATTTTATGAAAATATTATTTTATTTATAGTTATTAAAAATAGATTATTCTTTCATATAATACACCCTAGCCACAGTTTCCCCACCCTCTACTTCTCCCAGCTTTCTCCCAACCTCCCCTCTCACCCAAATCCATTCTCCTCCTGTTTTCTTTTCAGAAAAGAACAGCCTCCAAGAGACAACACCAAATAGGACAAAACAAGAGATAAGGTAAAAGCCCTTATACCCATTCTGGACAAGGTAACTCAACAGGAGAAAAAGATTCCCAAGAGCAGGCAAAAGAGTCAGACATATACCTGCTCCCACTGTTAGGAGTCTCACAAAAATGTCAAGCTAACAGTCATAACATATACTTAGAGACCTGTTGCAGACTATTGCAGGACCATAACTTGCTGTTTTAACCTCTGTGAACTCTTTTAACCAATACTTAGCTGATTTGGTGGGACCATGTTCTCCTGGTGTCTTCCATTCCTGCCTACTCTACAATCTTTCCTTCTCCTCTTCCTCAGAATTCTAAGATCTCTGAAGGGAGAGACCTGATGGAGACCTCCAATTTATGCTTTCTCAATCTTCATAATCTGGCTGTGGGTCTCTGCATCTCTGCCCATCTGCTACCTGAAGAATTCTCTCTGACAAGGCACTGATCAGATCTGAGAACAGCAGAATATCATTATGAATTATTTCATTGTGGCTTTTTTTGTTGTTTTTTGTGGCCTGTCATGGTATTTGGTACTACCCAGGTCTCTGGTTTATTCATTCTCTGGTTCCTGGCCACCCAGACTGTGTTAGGCATGGACTCTGTCTTGTGGTGTGGGCCTTAAGTTAAAATGAAACATCATTTGGCCACTCTCACAAGTTCTGTGTCAACACTGTCCCAGCATAACTTACAAGCAGGAAAGACTGTAGACAAAGGGGTTGTGGCTATGTTAGTGGCCAGGGTCTCCTTTCTATGATCTGCAGATTACCTTCCTATGCCAGAGAGACTAGAATGTAGAGGTGAAGGCTCCATGTAGGCACCAGCTCAAATTCTCTATGTTCAACAAAATGTGTAGATGTTGTTCTGGGCAATGAGACCCCTCTCTCAGTTTTCCTAGAATGACCCTCTGTCCTACCATCAGCCTGGATTGTTTAGGGATGCCCACAGGAATCCCTTGGCCAAAAACTCAACCAAATGCAACCCAGTCCATCACTGGAAGACTTGCCTGGCCGCTTCAGACTTGGTATCTTCCATTACTAGGAGTCCTCATTAGGGTCACCCTCATAGATTCCATGAAGTTTCCACTGCACTGGGTTCCATACATTTCCTGCAATGCTTCCCAGTTCCACCTTTCCCCCTCCATCCCTGTCCCTGTCATCTGAAACTCCTCACTCCTGGTCCCACCTACCCCTAGTCCACCCACAGAATATATTCTATTTCCCCTTCTCATGAATATCTATGCATTTGCCCTGCCCCCACCAGAGCCCTCCTCTTTACCTAACATTTCTGGGTCTGTGGACTGTAGCTGGATTATCATTTAATTAACAGCTAATATTCACTTATAAGTGAATACTTACCATATTTATCTTTCTGGGTCTAGGTTACCTCACTCAGGATGATTTTTTTTCCTATTTCCATCCATTTGCTTGCAAATGTCATGATGTCGTTTTTAATAGCTGAGTATTACTCCACTGTGTAAATGTACATTTTCTTTATCCATTCTTCAGTTGAGGGAGATCTAGGTTGTTCCCAGTTCTGTCTACTATGAACAAAGCTGCTATAAACAGCTGAGCAAGTGTCCTTGTGGTTGGATAAAGAGTCCTTCTGGTATATGCCCAAGAGTGATATATCTGGGTAATGAGGTAGATTGATTCCCAAGTGGCTGTATAGGTTTGCACTCCCACTGGCAATAGAGGAATGTTCCCCCTGCTCCATATCCTTACCAGCATGAGCTGTCACTTGTGTGATTAATCTCAGCCATTCTGACAGGTGTAAGATAGAATCTTAAAGTAGTTTTGATTTGCATTTTCCTGATGGATAAGGGTGTGGAACAATTCTTCAAGTGTTTCTCAGCCATTTGAGATTCCTCTATTGAGAATTCTTTGTTTAGATCTGTATCCCATTTTAAATTGGACTGTTTGGTTTATTGAAATCTAGTTTCTTGAGTTCTTTATAATTTTGGATATTAGTTCTCTGTCAGATATGGAGTTGATAATAATCTTTTCCCATTATGTAGGCTGCTGCTCTGTCCAATTGACAGTGTCCTTTGCCTTACAGAAACTTTTCAGGTTTGAGAGGTCCCACTTATTAATTGTTGATTTTATGACCTGTGAGCTCAGTGTGCTGTTCAGAAAGACACCTTCTGTGCCAATGCATTCAAGAATGTTCCCCACTTTCTCTTCTATCTGGTTCAGTATATCTGGTTTTATGTAGTGGTGTTTAATACACTTGAACTTGAGTTTTGTGGAGACAGGATCATTTGGAGTTGCTGAATTACATTATACCTTTTCTATAAATAAATACATAAGTAATAAATAAATAAATAAATAAATATACAAATAAATAAATAAATAGAAATGTAAGGAGTGAAAGAAGTGAAATTCCAGGTTATGAAAAAGATAGAGAAATTCAAATGCAAAGTACTAAGTGAAAAAAGATACGTATAATAGCACATGCTGTATGATTTAAGCTCTGGCATTTTGGATAAGGCAAAGCCAGGGAGGTAGCTAAAACAGCAGCATTTTCATGGACTACGAGCTAAAAATAAAGAGGTAGTGAATACAGAGTAGAGCAGAGAAAATATTCACTATGATACTACAGTAATAGCAGGCCATGTAAGTGTGTAATTCTCCAAGCCACACAGTGTACAACATGAAGAGTAAATTCTAATGCACACTGTTAACTTCAGGCAACTATGGTACTCCTGTAAAGGGTCACCATTGTAATGCATGTATCACATGCCAGGCAGTATTGATAATTGATAGGCTGTACACTAGGGAGTAAAGAGGATAAATGGCAAGCCTGTACCAAGGAAAGGGATGCCACCAAGCTCCCAAATCATGACACAGAGATGGCTTATTAGTTATGAATGCTCAGCCTAACTTAGGCTAATTTCTGACTAGTTCTTCTAACTCAAATTGATTTGTTTCTCTTTAATCTATGTTTTGCCTTGGTGCTTTTTACCTTCCTTTCTTCCTTCCTTCCTTCCTTCCTTCCTTCCTTCCTTCCTTCCTTCCTTCCTTCCTTCCTTCCTTCCTTTCTTTCTTTCTTTCTTTCTTTCTTTCTTTCTTTCTTTCTTTCTTTCTTTCTTTCTTCCTTATTGTCCCATGTCTGATTGGTGGCACCCTAGCTTCTGGTTCCAGGTGTGTCCCTCTCTTTCTCCCTTATTCTTTCCTTCTCTCCTCTCTCGGATTTAGGTTTCTCCTCCTGTTTATTCTCTCTGCCTGTCAACTCCTCCCATCCCATTCCTGCCTAGCTTTTGGCCATTCAGCTTTTTATTAGACCAATCAGGTACCTTAGGCAGGCAAGAGGAAACAGCAACATATCTTTACACAATTAAACAAATGTAGCATAAACAAAAACAAATGTAACACACTTTGCCTAGTTAAAGTTATATTCCACAACAAAACCAAGTACCTTCTTTTAAATTTTCCTGTGAATCTGAAATGATAAAACTGAAAACATAAAAAATGAATTGTATGAGTGCATAAATGTATTCATGGTCCATTGATCACACCACTGGAGAATGAAATAGGAAATGAGTATTACCACAAACACAGGGTTTCTATTTTCCCTATTAACTAACTTCTTTCTAGAGATCTTGCATTATTTTTATCACTTTATTTTTCCATATATTTTCATAATACTTATTTCCATATAAAATGAATAGGATCAGAGAGTTCAAATGCCAAAATTTGCTTCTAATGAAATATATTTGGAGAACCTTCTTCATAAACACATGTGTATCTTCTTTGTATTAAACTTTGGTATAATATTGGAGAACTACATGAAATTTGTCTATTAGTCAATTGATTTTAATCTACAAAATGACAACATTTAAGTATTTAATAGTCTATTTTATTGTGACATATCATATTGTAACTGATTTATTAAATCATTTGCCAGTGGAAATGTTGGAAGATTCCTGTGTTTTATGTGTAACATCCTTACAATCACTGAATGAGTTCTGGCATATTTATAGAGAATAGCCAACGATGTGTGTTTTTCTCCTTAAAGTTGTTACTTTCTGAGAAATTAGAACAAAACAAGTAAAACAATAGGAATGAATAAGTTGATGGCTAACACAGATTAGTATAGGTTTTATATATGTTGAAAGGAGAAATAGTATTAATAATATGCAGTTCTAAAGCACATTTTAATGACAAAATAATAGCTCCCTATGTATAAACGCAAATGTTTTCGAATGGCAAAAGAAGATCGTGTTAAATTCATCATAGTGAGTTTATATAGAGGAAATACTAAAATATCTCTATGCAGGCAGCCAAATAACTAAGAAACAAGGAGTTATAAAAGTATTCTGCATTATAAGCCTTAGTATTCATCTACTGTCCATGGAATTTTCCAAAATAAACACTTGCAATGATGATAAAACCTGATATTTCCTATTTAAGACCAACTGCCAGGTGACTATGCTTATTACTTGAACAAAGCTAAACATAAGGAATGTAAAAGGTTTAGATCATTCTGATTACACCCCTAGGTCTCCAGGCAATTGGGAAACACCTGGGTAATTGGAACAAGGTTGCTATTATTACATTCTTTCCATCCACTTCATGGTGATATGGTAGGGAGTAGTACTTTAATTCTCTTCTCTATAAAAAAAATAAAATTTTAATATGTGCCAGAAGCTACCATCTTATGTTCCAAATTTTTAAAGTTATGTTTAATTGTCTTAATTTTGTAAATGTGGAAAAATAATCTCTTGTTAAACAATGGCATTAAGGATGGACTGTTGGATCTTTTTGTGGGCTGGTTAATTCTTTTGTTGTTCAGAACATTTTAAGTAAAAATAAAACACATCTGCAACACTGGCACATCAGTAGTCATCACTTCCTATAGATGACAGTGAAAATGTCTGTTTAAATTTGGTGGGCATTTTGATTGTCTTCGGTCTTGATTATTCACTGTCTTACCTCAGACAACTGCTGACATCAGAGTGAAGAGCCTAAACCTCACACTCTTATTGTCCATCCTTGCCTACATCACAGTCACAGTATGGAGGGGGAGATTTTAAAACTAATTATTAATGTTTCTTACTTTCTGGTTTGTTTTGTTTTCTGAACTAGCAAATTGTATTGTGGCTCTACACATAATCAATGGGCTTTTCTCCTAGAGTCAGCTGAAAATGGAAAGCTGGTATGTGGGGCTTCTGTGTGGCCCTGACAACAACTTGTTACATGTAGACTTAGGTGGAGGAGCTGGGTTGGGACACTTATACCACATCAGAGCTGGGGGATGCCTTCCCTTGGACACAGGAGATGCCATTGTGGACTTTTCATTTCTTAAACACCACATTCTTTGTTTTCCCTCTTTGGGGCATTTATCTAGAGGGCAGGGCTTCACTGCCTCCTCCTCTTCTTAAGCTTTTGTTTCTTAGCTGGATCAATCTGCTTCTGGGGAGCTGACCTTTTGACGTGTTTTTACAGTGGTTCCTTCTAGTGACACATCCAAATTCTCATGGCTCACCTTGTCATCTGCCTCTTCTTCCTCCACTTTTTTCTCCTCTTCTTCTGCACAGGGTAAATCTGCATTCTTGTAGCATTACTGGCTACTTAGGAACACAGGACATAAGCCAACAAGGAGCTGAAATATTATTGGAGGGCAAAGCTCCACTTCTGTCATAGTGACCTTCGGCGAACCGAGGGCTTTCAGTGAGGCAATGGTGACCAAATGTTGTCTATCCTCCTGATATACTGGGAGAAGGATTTCCACAGGATTCATTTCTTCTTTGACATTCTATTCATTCAAATTAAACTAAGCAACATTTTATAGTTCTCCTTCCTCTCCCTTGGAGTCCAAGGGAACAGGTCCACTTCTACTGATGGATCTGGCTGCTGTATAGCTAGGTCCTTGCAGAGTTTGCAGCCTCACTTCAAGTGTTGTAGTTACTCATGTCACTTCACTGGGTTGCTCCATGAAGATGTTTGTGCAGAAGTGGGTCTGGGATAAGGGCCAGTCATGGCTTCCTGGTTGGGGCTCAGATACTGTCACCCTCTGCTGATTGACACAGAAGCTAGCTAGCAAGTAGTATTTAGTGAAGAAGCCTTACTTGAGGTCAAAGAATGTTGGTGTGCTGCCAACTAGGCTGTCCATTTTCCTCCTTATTGCAATCTCATCTGGATTTGGAGATTTGCCTGGAAACTTCATTTTAAATATGCCATTTGCTGTTATCAAAGATAGCCAATTAGTGAAAAACAGTTTGTGAGAGTCACAGCCCGAGTTAGTGGTTCATTCCTTTTTGTCTAGACTAGACTTGAACACTATTGCTAATACCTTTCCCCTTTGGTATCTGCTCTGTGAACAAGAGCATTTCTCAGCTGTTGAGTGTTCCATTAGAGAGAGATTCATTCTTCAGGGAATTGCAGAGTCCTCTGGAGGATAAAAACAATGACTAGGAACTGAAGTCTCTCTGGTCAGTATTTAAGAAGCCAAGATTTTCAGTCTATCAGAGAATGAATTATTATCATTTGAATTTCAAAGTGCATATATTGCCAATTAGTTTTCTAGGTCTGTGGTGGTCTGAATAGGAATAGCCCTCATAGACTCATGTGTTTGAATGCTTGGCCCTTAGGAAGTGGCAGTATCAGGACGTGTGGCCTCATTTGGAGTAGATATGGCCTTGTTGGAAGTGTGTCACTGTGGAGGCGGGCTTTGAAGTCTCAGGAGCTCAAGTTAGTCCTAGCATGACACTCACTCTTGCTGCCTGTGGATCAAGATGTAGAACTCTCAGCTTCTTCTCCAGCACCACGTCTGCTTGTATGCCGCCATGTTCCCCACCATAATGATAATGGACTAAACCTCTGGAACTGTGAGTCAGCCCCAATTCAATGTTTTTCTTTATAAGAGTTGCTATGGTCATGATGACTCTTCATAGCGATAAAATCATAACTAAGACATGAACATATCCAATTCCTTTCTCTCTGTGTGTGTATATGTTGTGCATGAGTATGTGCATATTTTTGTATTTGTTTGTTTATGATGCAAATTTGTACTAATCTATTACATTGCAATGGAAATTCATCAAGCTTAGATAAAAAAAACATGATATTAGGTATAAATGATTGAAACCCATGTAATTGTGACAAAAATAAAGACTGAAAAACTGTGGAAACTCTGATCTAATGAAAACTCTAATATTATACATCTATAAACTTGTTGAGGTCTAACATGTTAAACTTCTTGTCATGATGTCTAACTTGCTAATGGCATTGCAAATGGAACAAGACTGATTGCACACATCTTTTATTATAAACTTTGATTGGGGAGGGCTGTCAGTTGTCATTTGCAGAATCCCCAAGCACTACATCACCAATCAAATTCCTTGCTCTTTACATAAATTTATTTTCCATATCTGAAATTCAGGTTATCAGACTTCATGATGTGGGAAATATCTTCATCATTTAGCATTCTATGCATCTCTGACTGTAGAGTAAAAGAGTGAAAACAGCCATGAACAATGTTAATTGGCTCCTTTATTTCTATTTAAAGACAAAAGGAAAAAAATAGGTCTGGGGCAACCATTATTGGAATTTTGCTTGAGGGCGTAATTCTATGTATATTTATGTTCCTGCCTCAATTCTTCCAAGGCCTGGAGTAGCATAAAGAAGCTTGTATACTCACATTGAAAGAAAAGACTTAAAGAGCAATAGACTAGTTTTAATACAGATTCTAATGGATTCGTTGTGTTTTTATGGTTTTCAATTTCATTTTCCTTTAAGATATAATGGAAAGAGGAACAGGAGATGGGAAACTTTCTTCTTTTATACCAGTCTTAAACCCTTTAGCCTATTAGAAAAGAAATGCATGAATTTCATCGTTTTACTTCAGTTTCATCCTATTTGTAGTTGGACTGGTATCAGCTAAATATACTAGGAGCAAGTGTTGAACCAGTGTCAGTTAAACATACTAGGAGCAAGAACTACAGCTCATGAACAGATGTAAATAATCATATTTGCCCTAAAGAAAACTCTGCTTAGTTTACTAAAGAATATGATAATATTCATGGGATAAAATTGTTTTTAAAATATTTTGAACACATGATTAGCTCATTAATCTTTGACACAGTGTAAACTGACTTTTAATGCATATGAAGAGATTAAGCCTGCTGCTTTCTGAGACCCTGATGTCTACATGGTCCATTGCTTTGCTCTATATTCATGCTATATTCTCTTCCTGCCACATGGCAGTGGTATTTGCAATCATTTTGCTAGCTGGATTCTTTAGGACCCACAGCAGAATTACACTCATCCGCTTATGATCTAATGTAATAAATAGAGCAGGAATAAATGAATGATATACATTGTAAAGCTGGTACTCAGTTTTCCGGATCTCCCCCACAGCTATAATCAGTGCAAATGTATGTACTCATGTTGATTCCATCAAACAGATACAGCCTGGATTGCACCTAGATACTCCCAAAACTGCTGTGTACTTTGATCAAAAAACCAATAACCTCTTCACTAGAGTGGAACTTAACCTACAGTAATGTGTAAAAGAACAAAGGAAAAGAAAAAAAAAAAACTGGCCGAAATAAGAATGGTAGACAGGAATATTATGTAAAGTCAAGAAAATACTTCTAACTCTGAAATTAATCTATTACTACAGATCCTATTCTAATTAATCTTGTGATACAGACTACAATCCTAACAATCATTGTGCTGTACATCTATAGTCTATTAGTCAGCAATCTGAAACTTCTTTAAGTGCAGTCTTAACTCTGATACACGATATCTGAGGCACATGTGGGAAGACCCAAAGAAGTATCTGACATTCTTGGCAGCAACTACCATATCTGAGAGTTGTCATCTCATCTGACAAGTGGTCCTGGTTCTCTCTACTGAGGCTGAGGACTAAAAATCCTAATGCAGTCTGTCCCTCATAACACGATGGCCTCTGCATAGTTATGCTTCTTCTATCATGCATGGTTCAGTCTCCTGAGAAGATAATCCATCAGTCAAGGGGAAATTTTGCATCATCTGTGATGACTAAGATATCAGGGTCAAACAGCATCTCTCCCATCCTGTGTTACTGATTATAAGCCTACTCAGATTCAAAGAAAAGAACATTGCCCACTTCTTGGTGCTACTTTCAATAACTTTTTAAAGAACATGTTGGAGATGGCATTCAGTTAACTTAAAACTAAAGTCTATTATGGCTGGAGAGATGTTCAGTGGTTAAGACCCTTGGCTGTTCTTCCAGAGGAAAGGAGTTCAATTTGCAGCACTTACATATGAGTTTACAACCATTTCTAACTCCAGTACCAGGAGATCTGGCATGTCCTCCTCTGGCCTCTGAGGGCACCAGTCATGCACATGCACATATATATATATGTGTGTGTGTGTGTGTGTGTGTGTGTGTGTGTGTGTGTGTGTGTGTGTGTGTGTGTGAGAGAGAGAGAGAGAGAGAGAGAGAGAGAGAGAGAGAGAGAAAGCAAAACATATAAAATACATATAAAATAAAGATAAACCTTTAAAATACAGATACATTTTAAAAATAAATAAAATCTATTGTGATAGTCAGTTTTTCCTCTAAATTTCAACTGAATCTATTTTGAGTGAACATAGATCATAATAGGATTTACTCAACCTCAAAGTATAAATTTCTTTTAGTCTTGTAAAATATTTACTGTGAAAACAACATATAATGCCGATTCCTTTTTTCAGATATAATGGGGGCATATCAATCCACCATGAAGTCATGTATTTTTTCCTGCCAGTTCTGTGATGAGGCTGCATTTTAGAGATGTGATAGAAAAGAGGATAATGTGTCTGTTATGAAAATATTGGGCAGCAGCTATTTAGTGACTGCAACTTGACTGTCACAATGAATGAGTGTGCCTCATAAAAATGAGGTACCAATCTCTGCTCTGAATGTATGACTTGTGGATAAGCCCTTCATTATTCTCTCATGCCACTGAAACTTAGCAAAACAGATTTCCCTTTGTCCTGAGTAATACATTGAAAATTTGCCAACAGGTAGACAGAGTAGTGTTGTAGGAATAATAATGTATGTGCAATAACAGAAAGAAAAATAAGATTTTAAATTAAAAAATACCATTTTCTTTTTATGCTATATATCATAACATGATGTCAAGCTTATTGTTTGCATTATGAATATATTAATAAAATGCATTGAATACTGAGTGTTAACTGACATTTATATATATATATATTGTTTATTATCAAGGCATTCTTACAAGATCAATATTTTTTAAAGGTTCACAATGTTAAAATTAATTTGAAGGGCATTAAATAATTATCAAGTGAAAGCATTAAATGAAATTCAGGACCAGTTCTATTGGCTAGAATACCTTTTTATTAAAATATATTAGATGTATAAACCTCAGCAACTGCCAACCTATTAAGCATGCCATCTTAATTTCTGTAAAGAGGTCACCTTTCATAAAAAGCTAGGACATTTTTCTTACTTAAAAATACCTGTGAAGTGAAAGCATTTTGAAACTCTCTTAGCCACACACTATGCCAATTAATGGGCTAATATATTGATTCTACTAGACTATGATGTAGTGAAATCCATCTCTACATTATTTTCTCTTCATTCTCTCATAGTTACATATTGCCTTAAGAGAATGTGGATTCAATTAATATAGATAGGTATCTTAAATTTACATCACAGATTTGTAGGGATAGTTGTGGCATTGATTCTTATGCATTGTGAAAAGAACTGTTTTATTATTGTTCATAAACTTTATTGTCTTTCCTGGAATGGGCATATTCAAACATTTATGTCTTCCCTAGAACAATTCTTATGGAGCACACAAAGTGGTCAGATCAATGGAATACTGAAGGAAAGAAAAAGAAGACTGATAAAGAGTAAAGCCTTGTAGAAACCTCATCACAAAATCACTTACCTAATTTTGTATGTAAATTCTAAAGAAAGTTGTGGTGTCTATATAAGGGAAGAGTCTAAAAGCCTTAAACAACTACTGAGAAAACAATGTATATAGTATGACAATTATTTATTTAGAAATTATATATATATATACACATGCTAATATAAATGTAATGTAATTGCAAATATTTGTGCATATTATATGCCCAATAGTAAGCAAAGTGGCAGTGAATATATGGCAGTGTATTCTCAAATGACAAAGAAGTGATTGTAAAAAGAATAAATATGATAAAATGATGGAGAAAATGGAGGGAGGCAAAGAAGTTGTGCTGAGGTTTTCAATGAATGGAAAAATAGACAGAGTGAGGGAAATATTCTCCCCCAGGGAAGAACACACAAATGATTATCCAATACCAAACGGTCAACCATGAAAACACA
>CABHPQ010132646.1:0-13885 GCA_902168405.1 Peromyscus aztecus | reverse complement strand
ATGAATGTGTCTCCATGACCTGTTTGACTATTCTTTTATATAAAAAGCTAATAAAGCTGAACCACTGTATCTTCCCTTGTTCCCTCTCTTCCTCTTTCCTTTCTTCTTTTCCTCCTGCCTTTTCTCGACTTCCTCCTCCTCCTATTGTGAGATAAACTTTTTGTACACTGTAATGATGTGTCTCTACCTAAGGTGCCTTCTAATTGGTTTAATTAAGAGCTGAGTGGCCAATAGCTAGGCAGGAGAGAATAGGCGGGACTTCTGAAGAAAGAGAGAACTCTGGGAAGAAGAAAGGCAAGAGATGCCAGTGAAACATATAAGGAATTGGACATACAGAATAAAAGAGAGGTAAAAAGCCATGTGGCAAAATGTAGATTAATAGAAACAGGTTAATAAAAGTATAAGAGCTAGTTAGGAACAAGCTTAAACTCAAGGCCAAGCTTTCATAATTAACAATAAGTCTCCATGTCATTATTTGGGAGCTGGTAGTCCTCAAGAGAAAGCCCAACAAGAAACACCGGATACATCCTCCTCCTCCCCTGCCCCCTTCACCTTCTTGTGGAAGGTGGGGAATGTGGATATTGCTTTATTCTGTTAATGGGGCAAGATGGCATCTTGGTAGTTCCGAGGAGCTAGAGGGCCCCAGGTTGCCTCCTCAAAGTTCAGCCTGTTGAGGCGGCAAGCATGAGAATGCCTAGAAATAAGGTGGAGGGAAGCCTACTCCACCCAAGCCAGGAGCCCAAATCTTGATATCCTTAGGCCCAGGCCACCTCAAGAGGGCTTGGCTACAGATTTAAGTTTCTTTCTCCTGTGCTTGAAGCTGTAGCGTAGGTTCTGGGTTTTTGCCTTCTTAGCATTGCTACAGAAGAACGGCCTTCTGTGCTTCCGGTTACGGTGCCACAGGCCACTAATTGCAGCAGGAACCAGGTCAGGGATGTTGTCCAGGTGGAGTGTCACCACAGCCAGGTGCAAGGCCCAGTGATGGCCCAACGGCGGAGGTTGCTATGGCTGTCTTCAAAGTATGGCTGAGCTTCTCTCTGCCTCGGCTGTTCTTCTTCAGTCTCCTTCAGTCTTGCCTCCCAAATGGCCTGTTAATGACTGATCAATTGCCTGTTGCCCCTTAAGTAATAGTGGAAGCCCCCTTCCATCTCCTCCATTTGGAGACCAGCTACTCTAGCCTAGTGGGTGATCTCCAGGTCAATGAGAGACTTTGTCTCAAAGAATGTAGAAAGTGTTCAAAAATGACACTCAAGGTTGTCCTCCATCGTGTGCGGCGCACACACACACACACACACACACACACACACACACAGAGGCATCATTTTATAATGTGCCCTTTTCCTAACCCCTCAACAAGCCCTTATAACCTCATGGATAAGAGGCCTTATTCTACACAGGGATTATCCGTTAAAACTTCAATATTTACAAATTTAAGAGTAACTTAAATTCCACCACAAAATAAGTTCCTTTTTATACTATCCTTTTTTTTTTTTTTTTTTTTTTTTTGGTTTCTCGAGACAGGGTTTCTCTGTGTATCTTTGCACCTTTCCTGGAACTCGCTTGGGAGACCAGGCTGGCCTCGAACTCACAGAGATCCGCCTGCCTCTGCCTCCCGAGTGCTGGGATTAAAGGCGTGCGCCGCTGCTGCTGCTGCTGCTGCTGCTGCTGCTGCTGCTGCTGCCGCCGCCGTCGCCGCCGCCGCCGCCGCCGCCACCACCACCACCACCACCCGGCTATACTATCTCTTTTTAGACTCTATGGTTAAGAATACCTTGTGTCACCACACAATTTAGGAAAAGTCAAAATACAAGGTATACTTGTGTTCAGATAAGAGCCACGGGGTTCTAGATCTGTCAGACACAAGAAAGTTGTTTGTCCCATAGCATCAGGATAGGTGCACAACGAATAGCAGATTGTGATGTATCACGGTGAGCAGTGAGGAGTCTTACTTTTCCTTTTACTCAGCAGTATCACCACGGACAGCGAGTCTTGCTCAGTCCCAACTAAGGCTTCACCCAGCACCGCAGACAGCACAATCACATACCAGTCCTTCCTGTGGCCTGCAGTGTCCAAATAAAACCGTCCTCTTTCTCTCGGGTAAATCCACTCTCACGGCTGTTTTCCATGCTTTGTGGGATCCAGGTTTGTTTTGGTTTGGTTTTGGTTTCTCAAAAAATTAAAAATAGAAATACCACATGACTCAGTTATTCCATTACCAAGCATCAGTCTCTCTGTCCTCCCACAGAGATAGTAGCACATCCATGTATTGCTGCACCATTCAAAATAGCACAGAAATGGAACCCTCTTAGATGCCCAATAGATGGATGGAAAATTTTTAAAGTGGCATATACATAAAGGAATTTTACTCAGCAGTAAAAAAAAAAAATTGAAAACCTCAGGAAATTATATTAAGTGAGATAACTGAAGCACAGATGACAAAAATCACATTCTCTCTCATCTGCATATCCTAGACTGTTATTCTCTCTCTCTCTCTCTCTCTCTCTCTCTCTCTCTCTCTCTCTCTCTCTCTCTCTCTGGCAGGGGTTAAATGTGATTATGGTGGTTTGAATGAGAAATACCCTCCACCTTCATGAGCTCATGTATCTAAGCACTTGGTCCCCAGCTGGTACTGCTGTCTGGGAAAGACAGAACCTTAGGAGAAGCAGCTTGGTTGGAAGAAGTACGTCACCGCTGGAGGCGGGCTTTGAAGTGCACAGCCTCACTCCACTTCCGGTTCCCTCTCGTTCTACTTCCTGGGTGTGGGTGACAACGTTAACAGCCAGCTTCTGATCATGTTGCCATTCCGTGCCTTCCCCACCATGACGGACTCAATTCCCCTGGAACCGTAAGACAAACTCTTCCTTCCTTAAGTTGATTTTTGTCAGGGTATCCTATCACATCGGTGTAAAAGAAGTAATACAACGGGTAAAGCCTAAAACACTGAAAAGGAGGCTGACTTAGCTACTGTTTCTTTTCTGCTATGATGAAATACCCCAACAAAAGCAACTTAAAGAAACAATTCATTTTGGCCCCCAATCAAGCAGGAGCTTGAAGCATCTAGTAGCACTGCATCCATAATTAAGAGGCAGAAAGTAGCTGAGGAAGAGGAAAGACTATGATCAAACTATAATACACAGAACTTGAAAAAAAAATTTTAAGGAAGCAGAGATCAGTGAATGTCCTAGGCTTATTTTCTCTTTTTTATGGAGTCTGGAATCCCAGCTGAGGGGCTGCCACCATCTACAGTAGGGAGGTCCTCCCATTCCAGCTAGCCTAAAGAGTATCCTCACGGCATGTCCAGCGGCACAGCTCCCAAGTGAGTCTAGGTTTCCTATGTTCACAATTGGACCTGACCCTCTTAACTTTGCTCCTTGTCCACAAGATGATACTCAAACCATCACTTCCTTTTTATCGTTATTATTTTAACTTTTATTATTTGTTTGTTTTTGAGACGGTCTCTCTACATAGCCCTGGCTATCCTGCAACTCACTATGTAGACCAGGCTGGTGGTCTCAAACTCACAGAGAGATCTACTTGCTTCTACCTCCCGAGTACTGGGATATTTTAATTTTTAAATGTGTGTGGGGTGTGTGTGTGTGTGTGTGTGTGTGTGTGTGTTCTCTCCTCCCACCGTGTGGGTTTCTGGAATTGAACCGAGGGTGTCAGTCTTGGGAGTAAGCACCTTGATCCACTGAGTTATCTTGCCATTCTAAACATATCACTTTAAGTCATAACCTTCCAGCCCTTTCTGCCAAAGTTGTATGTTTATTTCATGATGCAAAATGTAATACAACTTCAAAAGTCTCCATAATTTTTAACAGTTTCGATAGTATGAAAGTCCAAAAGTCCAATCTCATCTGTTACTCAAATTAATCTTTTTGTGAGCTCCTATAAAATAAAGAACAAATTATATACTACTGAGGTAAATGGTACAGAATAGACATTCCCATTCTAAAATGAAAGAATCGAGGAATAGCAAGGAATAATTGGAATAAAGAAAGACAAAAAATCCATCAGGAGAAACATTGGATTCTGCAGCACTGTGTCTAGCATCTGGAACTCATGATAAAACTGGCCGGGCTCCCAGTGGTTTAGATAGCCTCAGCCCTCTAGCTCTGCAGCCTACACCACTTGAAGTTTCTCTCTTAGGCCAGCTCCACTTCATGCCTGCAGCTTCCATCAGCAGATGTCCCCTGGTCCTGGCATCTCCAGTATATTTGGATCTACCCTGCAGCTCAGGCTTCACTGTCACAGCTTCACACAGGGCCTCTGTCCCTGCCACATGTTGCCTGCCTCAGTTACTTTCTGAAAATGTCTCATCTTACAGGCCTGCAAAACCAGTATCACATGGATGACATGGTCATGTTATGTGTCCAGCTCAAGATATAGCTAGTCTGTATCCTTTGGACCACAGCTGTATGAACGTTCATGTGCCAGTCCTTTGGAAACACTTCCCTAGGTAGTTATCTTCAAGAAGCATGAACCTCTTGAGTTCTTCCTTCAAATAAAATTGAATTATCATGGGACAGAGCCTCCAGTGCATGGGGTTTTGCCTTAGGATGTCTTTCCTATTTCCCAGTGTGAAGCAGGAACTTTTTCTTCAGTTATATTGGTTTCTTTAACAATTACACTTGCTTTTTCTGCACAAGCCTGGATGCTTTTCTGTCTTAATATTCCCTGTCAAGTAAGTTAGTCTGTTACTTTTCAACTCAACTTCACTCAAGTTCTCAGGACAGAGGAAGATTTAAAAGAACGAAAGCAGATTCTTGACTAGCATTTCTCATGAACGGCCCCTATTCCAATCCCTCCTGACGTTCTTGCTCTCCTCTGAAGCTTCACAGGCCTCCACTGTCCGAATTTCTCTCAGCATTCTTGTCTCCCAAGCTTTCACCGAAATGGTCAGTAAGCTCTGCTGAAGCATGTTAGGGCTTTGCTACACAAATGTTACCAACTCTTTTACATTCCACCTGCAAATAAGTCCCAAAAGCCCAAGAGCCATGTGGTCATGTTTATCACAAAAAGAGACACAATTTTCAGTATCAATTTTCTGTCTTAGTTACTTTTCAAGTTACTGTTGTAAAATATCCCCCAACAAAACCTATTTACTGAAAAAAGAATTTATTTTGGCCCATTTCAAGGTTATGGCTGGGCACAGTGGCATATGCCTCTGGTCTGGGGTACTCAGGGCTGAGGTGGAAGGAAAACTTGGCTTCCCTGCCCTTGTGGAGTATACCTCTAACTGAGCCACAATAAAGTGTTTCCACCCTTAAGCTGCTCTGGTGGTTTGAAAGAAAATGGCCCCCAAAGAGAGTAGCACTATTAGGAGGTGTGGCTTTGTTGAAGTATCCTAAAACAATTCTTTGTTGAATCCTAAAAGGTCATATTAATAAAATCAAACCCGAGCCAGGTATTGGGGTGAATACTGGAAGATCAGAGAAGCAGAACAAACCAGAGCTACCTCACTTTGCCAATTCCTCAGCTGATCCTGTTTCCTCAGACTGGAAGCCCCTCAGTCCTCATCCGAATGGCTTTCAGCTGAACTGTGCTGCTCAAAAGCCTAAAAGCTTAACCAGGCTCTAGTTCCTGGTTTTCACACCTTATATACCTTTCTGCTTTCTGCCATCACTTCCTAGGATTAAAGGCATGAGTGACCATGCCTGGCTGTTTCCAGTGTGGCTTTAAACTCACAGAGATCCAGATGGACCTCTGCCTCCCAAGTGATAGGATTAAAGGTGTGTATGCCACCATTTTCTGGCCTCTATGTCTGTCTAGTAGCTGTTCTGTTCTCTGACCCCAGATAAGTTTATTTGGGTGCACAATATTTTGGGGAACACAATATCACCACAGTGGGGATGGGATTTGAGGTCTCCTATGTGCAAGATACACCCAGTGAGACAGTTCACTTCCTGTTACCTGTGAGTCAAGATGTAGGACTCTCAGCTCCTTCTCTAGCACCATGTCTGCCTGCATGCTACCATGTCCCACCATGATGATAATGGACTAAACCTCTGAAACTATAAGCCACCCAATTAAATGTTTTCCTTTATAAGAGCTGTATGTTCATGGTGTCTCTTCACAGCAATTGAAACCCTAAGACAGAAGTTGGTACCAGGGACTAAGGTACTGCTGTAATAGCTGATCATGTTTTTGTTTGGAGGAATTTGAACTCTGCTACTTTAGGTTAAGAAAGCAATGGAATGTGTTAAGCATTGCTTAATGGACCATACTAGTAGGAGCATGGAAGATTTGAACTGTGGGAGCCTGGCTCAAGAGGATTCAGGGGGGAAGAATTTTAGTATTTTGCTGAGAAATCTTTCGTGTGATATTTTGGTGAAGAATGTGGCTGCTTTTTGCCCTTGTCTGAAAAGTCTGCCTGAGGCTAAAGTGAAGAGTTTTAGATTAATTCTGTTGGCAGAGGAAATTTCAAAACAGCTTAGTATAGACTCTGCTGTGTGGTTATTAGTGTTAGCTCTGATGAAGATTTATAATGAAATGGAGCACAGTGAGCAAATAAAAATACCTAATGTGCAAGATTGAGAAAAGGGGCACCAGGAAGTGGAATGGAGCTAAGTCCTGTGTTTAAGGAGATAAACAGAATAAAAAATGTAATAAAGGGAATAGTGAACTCAGGGCAAGATCCCACCCAGCTAAGTTTCCAACTTGTGAAAAGAATTAAAGGGAAACTTAGAGACAGGTGTGGTAGTGCACACCTTTAATCCCAGGACTCCAAAGGTAGAGGCAGGTGTATCTCTGAGTTTGAGGTGAGCCTGGTCTACAGATCCAGTTTTAGGACAGCTAAGCTTAGGTACTGAAGGAAACCACTGAAAACAGAAAGCGGGTGAAGATGTAATTAAATGAGAGGGCCATGTTCGAGCCCCAGCTAGCAGCAGAACTTGGCAACTTTGGCCACATGGTACTGGCTTTAGAGTCAAGAATAGAAGAAAGAGGTTATAAAATCTTCCTCCATGACTAAGGAAAGTCACTGAGGCCAGGCATGTGTCAAAGGTGTCCCAGAATGGAGGCCAAGAGAGGCCATTGAATGAAGCTGTGTAGTAGAATGAAGCTTGGATTGCCTTGGAGACTCCAAGATGTTGGAGATGCCAGAGTCGTGGGATACCTGCCAAGGAGACCTACTAACAAGGGTGTGGAAACAGCCCAAGAGAGAGAAGTATGTTGCAGTCAACACAGCTGAAAGGAGTTGGAGATCTGAAGAGAATTTTGACATCAGACATGGAAATGCAGAGTTTGGAGTTTCCCAGCTGGCTTTCAGTCTTGCTTTGGTCCAGTATTTCCTCACTATGCATCTCTCCCTAGGTTTTGGAATGCTAATGTATATCCTGTGCCATTATGTGTTGGAAGTATATGATCTGCTTTTTCATTTTTATTTTATATGGGATTACAGTTAAGACATTTCATGAATCTCAGAAGAGACTTTCAACTATAGACTTTTAAATAAGTTTGAGACTGTGATGGACAATGGGGACTTTTGACATTGGCCTGATTGCAGTTTTGCATTATGATATGGCTGCAAGCCTATGGAGGCCACAAAGTGGAATGTGGTGGTTTGAAAGAAAATGTCCCACATAGAGAGTGACACTATTAGGAGGTATGGCCTTGTTGGAGGAAGTGTGACACTGTTGGGGTGGGCTTTGAGGTCTCCTGTGCTCAAGCTATGACCAGTGAGACAGTTCACTTCCTGTTACCTGTGAATCAAGATGTAGGACTCTTAGCTCCTTCTCTGGCACCATATCTGCCTGCATGCTACCATGTCCCACCATGATGATAATGGACTAAACCTCTGAAACTGTAAGGCACCCCAATTAAATATTTTCCTTTATAAGAGTTGCCCTGGTCATGGTGTCTCTTCACAGCACTAGAAATCTTAACTAAGACAGTTGCTTTTGTCAGAATATTTTACCACAGCAATAGGAAAGTAAAGTAAGACAGAAACAGACACCAAGAATGAGGCCTGAGAGGTCTAGGTAAATATCATGACAGCCTGTCCTAATAACTCAGTTAAGAACTAGGCCTCGGTCCCTGCTTTTTGGAACCAAGCAAGCAGTTTCTGAGGAAGAGATACAAACAAAGGACAACCAATCTCCAGCATCCCCAACAGCAAGGACAAGGAAGCCTGATGGCCTAAGCTCAAGGTGATAACCAAATGAGGACAAAGCCTGGGCCTTATCCAAGCCTGACCAAAAATGAAAAACTGTAGCCCTGACCAGCCCCTGGCTATCCCTGCCCAATTAGAACACACTAACATGATTGCCATTTGCTTAAGCCAATCGTATCTAAAGTGACCTAACTGCTCTAGGAACTCCCCTTCTGCTGTGCTTAAAAGGAGCCCACATATCCCACTCAGGGTCTTTGCCATCTTGCCTGTATGTAGGATGGTCTGCCCCAGCATACTGGAATAAAAACACTGTTGCTGATTGCATATGTGGATGGTGGTCTTTTGTGGGACTTCTCCAGGACCTTAGCAAGGCTGTTGCTGTGATAAACTTGACCATGTGGTTCTTAGGCCTTGGAACTAGTTTGCAAAAGGAATGTGGAAGTGTTTGGATGTTTGGGTTAGCAAAACTTTTGAGTTCTGTATGTAGAGATTAATAGGCCTTTCTGGTATGAGCTTAAAAGGAAAGAATGTAGAGTGAAATGTAGACTGGGGACCTGGTTCATGAAGTTTCAGAGGGTAAAAAAATGGGTCAGAGATCATTTGTGTGATATTCTGGCCAAGACTATAGCACTTAATTCTGTACCTCTTCTGAGATCTTGAGTGAAGTTGCATTTAATAAAGATAATGGACTGGTGGTTTGTTTGGTAGAAGGATGTACAGCTGGGTTTAAAGTCTCAGAAAAGAAGATTACAGACAACAAAGCAACCATAACCGTTAACGAGATTAGAAACACGAAAGAGACACCTAGAGCTTAGCTCCAGATAGTGGGAAAGGCGCCTTCAAGGCAAGACCCCACCTAGCAAAAGCTCTAACTTACAAACATGAGAATGTATGTGAAAGGTGAACGCCTGAAGTGAGAACACAACTAAGGAGTCCCCTGCTCCTCAAAAGCAATTGTCTAAGAGAGCATTGTCTTAGGGTCAGCACACAGAAGCAAATGCAAGTGACATTCAAGTGACCCAGGCTCCAGCCCGAACTGTTAGCAAAGCTTAGCAACGTTATTCACATGTTATTGGTGTCAGAGGCATAACAGATGCAAGACTTAGGTGGGTAATGGAGTCTTGCTCTGTGGTTTCAGAGAGCCACTGAGGAAGGGTTGAAGTCCCCGAGAAGCTACTGTGTGAAGCTGCAAAGGTGCAGCTAAATTTCAATGAAGACATTCATTGTTGGAAACGTTGTTGAATGTTGGGAATGCAAAATCCATAGTATGTCCACTGAGGAAAGCTGCATTCAAAGAATGGAGTCAGCTCAAGAGAGAGGCACACATGTTTCAACATCTGGTCCCCAGCTGGTGGCACTGTTTGGAGGGGTTATGGAAACTTTAGAGGTGAAGCCCACCTGAGGAAGTGGGTCACTGGGCATAGGGGTGTTAGATGCCTGACCTACTTCTTCCTGGCTGGTTCATGTAATGAGGAGTTACCTCAGGCTCCTTCCAGACAGAGTCCCCACTGTCACTATAGATTGTATTCCCTCAATCTGTGAACCAGAAGAATCCTTCTTTCCTTAAGTTGTTCATCAGTTATTTTATTATAGTGACAGAGAAAATGACTAGACTTCTTATAGTCTGAATAACAAACAAGGCTTTTTCTTGATATTCACTATCTTGTTAATATTCTGGTCCACCCCTTGAAATCCCACCCCTTGGTGCCACCCTGCATCCTGACGTAAAAGCCTCATTCTAAGGAAATACTCCTCCCCTCCCCTTCCTCTCTCTTTGTTCTGTTTTTCCTCCTACAATATGCACACCCTTGACCTCTCTCTCTGTCTTCTTTTCTCTCTTTCTCACTGTCTCTCTCTTTCCTTCATCTCTCTATTATAATAAACTCTCCACATGGATGCAGCATCTGGGCTGTGAATTACTGGCCACCCCTGCCACCGCCATGCCTGCATGTCTGCATGGCATGCATCTGCACAGGATGTTTCCCTGCATGCTCAGGATACCCTCAAGGGTGCCCTCGCACAATAATTCATAACATATCTCAGGACTGTAAGTGAGGGTGCAGTAATGAAACTATGGAAATGACCACTTCATAGTTAGGAGAAAGGTTTTTCCTGTAGGTAAGAGAGAGAGAGAGAATAGCCAGAGGCATCTAGAAGGATCCAGAGCAGAGAGAAAAAGAAACAGACTGACCATGGCCAGGGCTTGGAAGTGGGGGATGTGGAAAAGTCATGCAGATTATAAGGCGGATGAGTAGTTGTGGGGAGGGAAGGCTATGAACTAGAACAGCCTGGGAGTTTAGAGAGGAAGTGAGAAAGGTCAGGAGTTGGCTTTCACATGCATGACAGGTACATGTGAATAGGGACTGAAAGAGTCTGGAGGACTCCAAAGTTAGTGCGGACTTTGATAAGCTGATAGGCACCACAGGTATATGACAATAGAAAGCCAAATGTCCCTTTTGTCAGAGGCAAAACATGAGTCCCTTCTTTAGTCCAGCTTGAGCTGAGCCGAGATTGTCATCCTGGACCAAGTCAATGGGCTCAGGATTTCCTTTGGACCTGACAAAGACCAAAGAAATGTGTTTTCTAACTTAAAGAAACAACTTCGAGACAATCGAGGCCATTTGTTTGGATACACATGCAGATGTAAACCTCTATGTCTTGAGACTATTTAAACACACTGGGGGAGGACTCAGAAACAATGGATGATGCTAATCACTCTCTGACCTTAAACTCCTCTCTTTCAGCTTCCAGAACCTCTTCATTCAATATTCTACCCCTCTGGCAGGCCCATTACCTTGCCATTCCAATCTTAAATTCAGGTGTTACTTGTGGTTTTCTTTGGCTCATTCTTATTGCTTTTCTGCCCTGTCTCGTTTCTTGGTTTCCATGGTTCCCTTTACACAGATAGTCATCCAATTGTCATATATTCCTATATGGGCACATACAAACAAGCTCATTATGAAAACAGTGTTAACAAACTGCTTTTCAAATACAATGGGGTTTTCCTCCAACATATAAGAGATGAGGGATTAAGAACTTTAAGAACAACTTTTAAATCATGTTGTTAACCTTCCTTTTGACCCATTGTTTAATAAAGAAATGACTTATACACTTTAAAACTTTTTCTGATTTAAAAATTGTAGAGCTAGGCATGGTGGTGATACATGCCTCTTGTCCTAAGTACTCAAGAGGCTGAGAGGAGGATAGTTTGAGTTCATGAGTTCAAGGCCAGCCTGGACAACATAGAAAGCCTTTATCTCAAAAACAAAAAAAAGCTGGGCAGTGGTGATACACACCTTTAACCTCACCACTTGGGAGGCAGAGGCAGGACGATCTCTGAGTTCAAGACCAGCCTAGTCTACGAAGAGAGTTGCAGGACAGCCTTGACTGTTAGACAGAGAAACCCTATCTTGAGAAACGAAACAAACAATAACAAAAAAACAGAACCAAGAACATAGATCTGTGGTTGAGTGCTTGCTTCTGCTTCTAGCATCATAAAAGGAAACAAACTTGTCCGAATTCATATTTTATCTAGAAAATAAATGATCAAGGTTTTACTCCGAAGAAATTCAACGTTATTAATTTTCTGTTAGAATTAGAAAAGTTGCATAGAGCCAATATTTTTATTTATGCTTAAAAATTCTTTTAAAGGTTAATTCTATACTTGGATATTGTTAAGTTTCTGGGGTGCCTATTTAACATATCAAAGCTGGAACTGGCCACCAGGTTCTCCCAGCATCCCTCAGTCCCTACCTGTTACAGGGTATGGCTGGCAAACCCCACCTTCTACCTTGAACTTTCCAGTCCAGGGGCTGAACTCTCCCCCGAGGCTCTTCCCTAGATAATCTAGCCATTGTGGTTACCCACCCCCTTTTGGACCTTTGTCCTCCTGACTGCTGTACCTTGTTTCCCTCTCTGCCTGCTTTCTTCCCATTCCCCTCTCCCCACATGGTCCAGTTGGTCATGGTCATGTCCACTCTGGACTCTCCCAGATATTCCTGCCTCTGACTATGCTCTCCCACACATCTACAGTAAACTTTCTCCTTCACCATACTTAGGAGCAGTCATGTCCTTTCCTTTCCTTTTTATTTCTTTTTGTCATTCAGATATATTTACTCTAAGCCCATTAATTCATAAACTTTTGCTACTGTTCAGGATTTCATGTAGCACACACTGGCCTCCAACTTGCTACATTGTTGAGGATGACCTCAAACTTCTAATCTTCCTGCCTCTACCTCCTAAATGCTGGGATTACATACATGTACCACCATACCCACACCTGGTATGGTATGGTGGTACATGTATGTAATCCCAAATTACATAAATTTTACTACTTATTTATCTGAGACAAGGTCCCACTATGGCTGACCTGGAACTCTCTATGTAGACCAGACTGGTCTTGGAGCTCACATATATCCACCTGCCTCTGCCTCCTCCATGGATTAAAGGTGTGTGCCACCATGTGCAGCTAATTCATAAGTGTTTTTGGGAATGTTTTTTTTCTATTGTCAAATTCCCATGAGCAAATAAATAGAATGCCAGCCACTGTATAACATAAGTAGGCTTTTGTAGGAATGCCACTGTGTTTGAGGCAGCCTCGGTGCAATGGTTTCCATGGAACAATGGAATTTAGAATTCCATTCAAGTGGAACTTAGAATCCTGAGCAGAATCATTTGCTACTGAGCACAGAGGACATGCACCACTTCCTCTACCTTTTCAGCCACCATGGAACCCTTCCTCGACCACACCATGGAGCGGGGAGTTAGCTTACGTTCCCAGTCTTCCTTCACCACAGAAAAGGATTTAGAGAAAAAACGCAGAGCACTCTTCCGGAAACCTAAGTACGCATTCTGGAGAGAATATTATAAGCTGACTTCAGATGGCAAAAAGGTACAAAGGTATTAAGTCTTGGGGTTCTTGGACTGGGGCATATGTTTTATTTAGTAGGAGCTGGTGTTCCCTTTAAACCTGTCAGCAACACTTCTACTACAGCCATTCCCTGTCGCAAATGGTTCTAATCGACTCTTGTTTTTCTATGCATTACAAGAGTATAAAATCAAATATGGTCTCTAGTTCAGTAAGACCATGAGTAAAGATGACTATTTGGGAGGAATGATGTGCAGAATACCTTAAAGGATAGGAATGACTGTTTCTTCTGTAACCCAGATAGTCCATAGAGATAAATGGCGGTGATGAGCCCTTCAGGCACTAGTGGACTATCCAGGTATCCAGGTATCACTATGATGTTGAAAAAGTAGAGCTAAAAAGGAAACCTGTCTCGAAAAACCAAAAACTCAAACAAACAAAAAACCCACAGCATATTGTGAAATTTCTAACTATTTAAAGGTAATTGTGGAGACATTGAAGCCCTGGTGTTGCTTATGGCCAAATACAGCTATAAATATTTTCCTTTTTTCTTTTTAAGAAATTCTTTCGATTATTTTTGAATTGTGTATATCTGTATGGAAGGGGTCGTGCACATGAATCCAGGTGCCCTGGAACGGGGGTTACAGTTGGGTTACAGTTGGTCGTGAGACTGCCAACGTGGTGCTGGGAACGTCACTCAGCTCCTCCATGAGAGCCTACATGTTCTCAACTTCGGTGTCGTCTCTCCAGCATCCTTCTACTTGTTTCTTCCTTTTTTTAAATGTATTTTTATTTTATGTTCATTGGTGTTTGGGCTGCATGTGTGTCTACTGAGGGTGTCAGAAGCCCTGGAACTGGAGTTACAGACAGTTGAGAGCTGCCACGTGGGTGCTGGGAATTGAACC
>CABHPQ010132642.1:0-18327 GCA_902168405.1 Peromyscus aztecus | reverse complement strand
TTTTTTTTTTATTGAAGTCTCTTAATTTTGGAGTTTCCCTGGACTTGGTCCTTGTAACTCTTGCTTTTATGTCTGCAGTCTCCTAACCACAGGGTTATAAATACTCACAGGCTCACCCTTCCTGTGTGCATGTTCTGCTCACATTGCACTGCCTCCTACATAGTTAACATCTCCACTCAAAAGGGGAATAGCCATTTCAGGTACGTACATTCCTCAGGTGGGGCTTCTGGTCCCTTGTCATCATCTATATCCCACAACTCTTGCTTTTTCTCAATCTCAATGACAAGCAATTCATTTTTTCCTTGAATCAAAATATGAGACTCATAATCAGTTTCTTTAACTCCTGTACAAATCACATTCATTCTTCTGGGAAATTCATTCCAAAATACCCACAGATTATGCCCAAAACAGATGAGTCCATATCTCTCTATAAATTTAGCTCTCTGGATCATGACGTTACCTCTTTTTCTATAAGTTATTGCCATGGTCTCCTAACACGTTTCTAACTTGATTCCTAAAATTTTGCAACTGTTAATTCTGAAAACAGCAGTGTAAATGAGCCTTAAATTTAGGTGAAAACATATTTTATTTCTGCTCAAATATTCTAAAACCAGTTTTTACTATGTCCCATTTACTTGCTATTTTATGACTCCATTTATTTGTCTGAACTCATTGGGTCAGTTCTCAGTAATTTGGATCATCACAGTTGGACCCCTCTAATCATTCAGAAATGCACCAGGAACACTTTCACCCCATGTATGTTGTCTCATGGTTTCTAACTTTAAAACCAGATATTAACACATATATCCAGTCATTTTCTTAATTATTTTTCTCCTTATTGAGTATTTCCTGGCTATCCTAATCCAACTTAGAACAGCTTTTTTTTTTAATCAATTTTATTCTTACTTAGTACATAACAGAATTCAACATACTGTTTGTCTTCTTCCATTAACACATGCCCCAGTAGAATGAAACTTCCTGGATGGATAACATATAGCTGGTAGACGAGGCTACTAACTCATTCTCTTTTGACTGATAATTGTCCACATTTTTTTTCCCTGCAGAGTGTGTTCGTGAGCAACTATTGGTCTAAGGAACTGTCAAAATTGATGATATTAGTTCATTAAACCTCTGTTGAATAACAGAATGACAGACATAGACTTACATATCTTAAGAAATTCTTAGACTATCATTATGAATGGAGTAAGTATCTTGAAATGGATGGATATAACCATATCCAAAGATTCAGCCATTTATTAAATTATAATTATGGACCAAGAAAGAGCTATCACAAAACTGTAGAAAACCGGTTAGGTACATAGTCTTTAGAGTTCATCGGTAATTACTTTGTTATGGAGCACACTTGATTAGAACCTGTTTATCCTTCAGGTTGTAAAAGATTTATAAGAACACTAAATAAATTATTAAATATACACAGCACAGAGATTTACGTACATAAATTCTAATGCATGGGAGACTATCATCATTCGTAAATGGCAAGAAAATATTCATTTTATTGACTTGATTAATGTTTCAATTAATAGCTGCTTGAAATTTCTGTCATTGGATAAAAATTTAAATTTTAGTCATGGAAAATAAAGGATAATAGGCTCAGATGACAATCAGAGATTCATAGAATTATTGCCTTAATACATAACATTTTTATTTTTATGTGTTAATTAAATTCTTTGTATGTTCATAATACAATCTATGATGTTAATGTTAATATAATATAAATGTTGTAACTTTTCAATGTTCTCTTAGACAAACTTTAAAAAGAAAATGTCCAAATTAAACAAGCATTATAAAAAAAAAGAGTTAAGCATTATTTTTTTCTCAAAGAAAGGACTTCATAAAGGATGTTTAAGTAGAAAACTTCTCTGGCTAGCACTATACTTATTTTTAGGTCATTGTTGTAAAATATGAGACTGTGTGTCATACCAATTGCTTCTGTCACCTTGTATAGCAGGAACTGATCTCTGATATCTTGAGAGAAAGACCATCTCTCAGTATCCAGCCATGACTGGATTAAGAAATAGACATAGATCTAGGCTTTGACACATCAGACATGTCAGGAAACTACCCTTTAGTGTTCATAAATCAAAGCAGTGTGTATGGTACTGCTTGTTTTTAACTGTCCAGTAGGGAAATCAATAGAGAACATGAATATTTGTGGCTATTTGTCTCTGAGAATCAGATCCAGTAAGGAAGTTCCTGGAGGCTATGCAGATGTACTGTAAGATCTCACTCTTTTGTGTGCTTGACCACTAGATAATAAGGCTAGTCAGTCCTCTGACCCACTGTTGCTTCAAGGTCTGTAATGAGAGGCTCATCCTGGGGATGTAGCAGTCAATCACAATATGTGGCCTGATAAACCAGTGATTGACCACAGGAACTAACCTTTGGAAATCCAGAGAATGAAAAACTGGAAAGATTAGACATAACAACATAAAAGTACATGATTATAATTGATGGTCTTGGAGAGGTCATTAAGTCAAGCAGCAGAGAAATAATGTGGTTCTGAGTTAAGGAAAGACTGAAATGAATTCTTTTATATTTTTTTTCTATAATGGAACCAGTGGAATATCTTTTAATAAATCCATACTTATACAAATGATATTGACTATCTGTACTGGAAAAAAAGGATAATAAGCAGGTCACATTTGAAACTTCATCCTTTTTGAGTGGCAGTCTGAGAAAGCATAATATTGGTCACCTTCTATGGACACTAGACTACTAGAAACTAGGAGAGAAATGTCCTAAAGAATATGGTCCACTTGAAATCCACTTGAGCATAAGTGCTAATCCTGAGGTATCCTAAAACTGAAATGCATCAATGGGATGCAGGAGGGCAAGGACAGACAGAGCTAGAGTTATTTTTCTCCCCTGCTCATTCTTGCATTGAAATTACATCTATAGTAGGAGCTGAGTCCTCACAAAACAGGATATTCATCTTTTAAATATCCTGCTCTCAGTGGACTCTGTTTGGTCTATCTCCTTATGTCTTACCCTTAGCATTTGGTTGTTAAATGTTTCCCCAAGTTGTTAATTCATGATTGCTTGACTGTTTTTACTCCTCTAAAGCTCTCTTCTCCTGGGAAGAAAGTATTCTTTAATGCTGCTCTTCCCATCCCCACTTGGAAAGACAAAAGATAAACATTCCTCTTATTTCATCTCCTTATCTCTTTAATATATTTTAAGTCTTACTCACTTCTGATGTTATGCTAAGAGACCTAAACTATTAGGATTTTTTTCTGAAACCAGAAATTATATTGAATAGCATAAAATGAGCTTAAATCATAAGCAAACATACTCATTACTAGAAAGATGAGTATTTATAAAGAGCACCATGTTCACACACACACACACACACACACACACACACACACACACATACACACACACACACACAAGTTTAATGCAACATGGACGAATGAGTTAGTTTTCCTACCTAGAATGGTTTCTAGTTATTTTAAAGAATAAATTAATGCTACATTCTACAGTGTGATTAATAAATTAAAGCTCCCTAAAGACTCAGATAAATACTTTTGGTGGGAATAGTAAAATGAGATGTCAAGAACCTAATTAGCATTAAAGTGATTGGAAAATGATATTACGCATAAACACCAATAACTTACACAGGTCTGTATAGTCAGCATGCTGCCAGAAGAAGCCTATAGCAAAAATTGTCATTGTCAGACATCAGAAAAAAAGTTATAACTATACATAAGGTAACTATGCACCTTACACTTTGACTGTTGTCACAGGACCTAGTGGTTCCAATAATGCACTCTTTATGAGCACTCTGTAAGCATTGGTTTAAGTGGCTTTAAATATTTGCATTAAGTTCCATGAAATATGTCTTCATTTGGTGTTAGACCTTTGCTTCTGCCATAGGTTGATCTGAAGTTAATAAATTTTAAAATTGCACTATGACTTTTCATAAGTAGTGCAGTTATTGCCTCTGATTTACATAGCACTTTTCTTCCATATAATCATTATAGCTTCATTCTCCAATTCAACTGTGCTTGTGGTTAAATATATGTGTACATTAAATATGTATACACATACACATATATAATGTTATACATGTGTTTCTTATTTTTTATACAATGTATTTTTTGAAATATTTCAGTGTGGGGAAGAACTTAATTACAAGAAGCACTGTAGTACACTGTTGTATTTTTATCCATAGGAATCCGTATATTTCAAAATGTTTCTTAAATAGCCATCATTCTGGAGCACATAGTCAAATCTCTATGAGATTCAGTTCTACATGGACTTAAAATTTAGGTAAAGTCGTCTAAAATTGCTTTACTAAGTCATAGAGGAAAATCTAAGCAAAAATGTAAATACTACTATAGATGTAACAGTCTTTTTAAATAAGAAACACAGAGCCAAATGCAGAGTTAAAAGCCCAAGAGGTCAGAGCAGCAGCTAAGAGCTGATACTAAAAACCCTTTCTTACCCTTCGCTGCTGCTGTCATCCTTCCCCTGAGAAAGAGGCCTACTTCCTGTTTGTCTGTCTTTTTATTGACTTTCTGTTCTGCCTTCTCATTGGTTATAGACCCAACCACATGACCTCCTCATCACTGCCTGTCTATATGGACCTCCAGGTCTTCTATGGTTGGTATTGAGATTAAAGGCGTGTGTCTCCATGCTGGCTGTATACTTGAACACACAGAGATCTGCCTGTCATGTGATCAGGATTAAAGGCGTGCACCAGCACTGCCTGGCTTCTGCTATGGCTTGCTATTAGCTCTAACCCCCAGGCAACTTTATTTATTAACATACAAATAAAATCACATTTCAGTACAAATAAAATATCACCATATACTACAAGTTATTTGGCTTGCGATTCTACCTATGTGGGCTGATTTGACAAGACCTTTCACCTTCCTGTACTCTACTTCATTTTTTCCAGCTTTTTACAAGGGAAGACTCTAACTTGAGATTATAAGATTCAAGAGAATAAAGATGCACATCCTGTATATCATAAACTTTAATCTTAAACCAACTACTAAACCTGATACTGAAAAAATTAAATAAGGCTCTAATCCCATCCTACAAAAACATTTAACTGTTGGAGTCTCTGAATTGACCTTCAAGGAGATTTTCCAAGAGGGAGATCTACAATAGATAATAACTGACTGAATGCCTCTTTTGACACAGATTTTATAACCCTACAATAAAGTAAAACCCAGCACAAATATGTGGCTTTCACCTATGCTTCCGAATATTCAGATTTTATGTTTAAGTTCTCTAGTACCTTGAATACCACTGAGGGACAATTTAGGCAGTGACTGAAACTATACAAGAGGGGTATAAGAAGGAATTGTCTCTAAGTTGAGGTGCCTGCTGAGGCTTACAATAAGGAGAAGTACTGAGGAAAAATGTCTTAGATTCCAGTCCTAGTATCACTTTGGAACAATGTTCTAGAAATTCTCATTTTTTTCCACAAGCAAAATGAGGATTATGACAATTCTTTCTCCTACTAACACTTCCCTGAATCAAGCTAGTTAGTGGTAGTAATAGCTGTTTGCATATCCCCTGAGTTCAATTAGCCTATTGTTGAATGTATCACCTGCGTTATAAACTCCTGAGAGATGGAGCAAGCCTTTCATTGTAAATGGGCTGAACACAGAAGAAAAATATAACTGGTAGGGCTGTGCTTCATTTCTATATATGAGTTGCTTCTAATCTAATGCCAAAAGCACTTTGAAAACTGATATAATTTGTCTCATCTAGTTCACTGTATGTCATGAATTCTTCATACATGTGGAACATGGCTGTAATTTTCTATTTTCTTTTATGTTTATTTACTCTTTGTTTTTATTTTGTGAGAGAGGATCTCATATTGTAGAAAGAGTCTGACCTTAAATTCACTATGGAACCAATGCTAGCCTTCTGCCTTAGCACCCAGAGTTTATAGATTATAGGCATGAACCACAATGCCTGAGCCTATTTCTTGAGGAAGAAAGAAGTCTGGTATTTGAGAAATATAGAGGACTTGGTACAGAAGAACAAGAAGAGCACGGATGGAAAATAACTCTTGGGGGATTACTAACTCAGATATGTATGAGAGATAAATGGAGACTTTTCTACTCTCAAAACATGTTCCAAAGAGTAACACAAAATAAAATTTATCTTTTCCTCTTTCAGTATCAGCATTTGTTTTTTTTTTATTTTTCAAGTGATGATTCAGAAATATTACATAGAGATTAGCACCTCATCATTAGTCTGGGCATGAATATTTAACTTTTTTATGAAATACAGTGAAAACTGTATCAAATTTCTCTCATCCATGAAAACTAAAATTTTGTAATATACATCTTGCTGTGTAGTGGGCATTTAAATTACTATCACTCATTAGTATTTTGCTTTTTATATCACTTCTATTGTGGCCTATTTAGTATTTTATATAATCATTATCAAGATTGTTTGTTGTATGATGCTTGTGAGGTTTCCAATCTGAGATACTTCCTCCTAGATTCCTAACAATTTCCTTTTGTTTCAGTCATCAAAATCTGCACGATAACTCACTGACATTGTATTTGTGTTGAAGATTTAAAACAATGTTAAAAAATCTTATAACGAAAGACTCCAATTGCTAAAGTATTTACAGAAAAATAATGTTTTTTACAAGGGGAATATGGAACTGCCTCACTCAACTTAGCATGTGCAAAAAGTTTTCTGCAATGAGTATTTCTACAGAAAACAACCAATCCATTTATTTTAGCTAGATAGAGATTAGCTAAATAGAGAAAAGAAATTTCACCAAAGATAAAGGAAATAGATGTGAATTCCTCATTTATTATTATTATTTTTACATTTTATTTTATTTATTTAACTTTAGGTGGTACAGCCTATTAGTTACTTATAGAAAGAAAACCCTGTGGCAGAAAGGAAACATTCTAAAAACAGAATTTTCTTTTACTCTGTCTTTCAATACACAATAGCTACTAAGTCCACCTACTACCACTGAGCGATTCCTCACTCCAGAACTGACTGTATAATATTATATGGTCTTATTCTTATTTATGATCAATAGGATTGAACTAATAGTTTTCATTTTTTACCCAATAAGACTGCTACCTTTAAATGCTTACATCACTTTATTGTTTTGTGTGTGTAACATAAACTGTCAGATTGAAAAGGCTGGGACAAATGAAAAAATGACTTCCACATATGAGGAAAATATCGAAGAAAATAGCTCATCATTTTAATTTCTTACTAATTCTCTCCTTGTCTGTCTCCCTTACTTTGGGTATTAGTTATAGAGTTTTCAGGATGAAGCTGTTGCAAGAGGTGTTGAATAAGTTTTAACATTTTTAAGAACCATAAGAAGGAGGAAAATTTAAATATTATAGATGAGAAGATGGTAATATGGGAAGCACTCATTAAAGTGACCAGAAAATAAAGATACCTTCATTGGTTATAATAATATTAATCAATTAATTGACTCAATGATTCAGCAAATATTTATTACTGACATAATTTGTCAGATGGAGATGTGCATTTATATTTTTGTATAATCTCTGAACATGCAATCAGTCTACTAGAAAAAGAAAAAAGAAACTCACTATTGGGAGAATAATACATACTTTCATTAAAGAGCTCATTCCTTCCTTCAGAAAATATCTCCCAACTTCTATAATATTTATCATATCCACATAATTCGAGAACATTGTATTAAAAATGACTAGTGGAACACATGTGGATGGTATCAAAGGAAGAAAGAGTTCAGGAATGGGGCTGTTGGAAGCTCAAGTGAAAAGCTGGGTGGTGGTGGCACACGCCTTTAATTCCAGCACTTGGGAGGCAGAGGAGGGCGGATCTCTGTGAGTTCAGACCAGCCTAGTCTACAAAGTGAGTTCCAGGAAAGACGCAAAGCTACACAGAGAAACCCGGTCTCTAAACACCACCCCCCCCAAAAAAAAGCTCAAGAGTGAGTCTCCATCATTAGTGACGGCAAGGCCCTCCATGATTACTGTATGGATCTACTTCAGAAAAATATGTAAAACTATTTCCATTATGAAATCTTCATTTTAAATAAAATAGGAGTCATAATCAATTGTGAAGTTTAAATGATTGATAAACATTATAAAATTATCTTAAAAATCAGTACAATGTATATATAAATTCAGTGAACTCTTATCAAATTTCTTTCATCTATGAGGTCCACAACCCTGTAGTATTCACATTTTACTGTGCAACCTGGTACATTAATAACCATCGCTTGTTAATTCTTTTATGTCCCTGCTATCATGGTTCCTACATTCCACAACTGCCTAAATGTGCAAAGTGACTTAGAATATTGGGAAATTGAAGGAAGGAGTATTTTAAATAAGAGCTAGTACCTGTGGCCACTTGTTTGTGTCCTCTACTTCACATAAACATATTAACTTCCCAGGGACTGAGACAGAGTAAGGGACAAAGACTCAATTTCGTAGAACATGCTTTAGTTTACATCACTACAGAGACTGAAGTGAGGACTCCGCGCCTAAGAGTGCTTGCTGCTCTTTTACGTACCCAGAGTTTAGTTCCCAGCACCTACATCTGGCTGCTCCCAAATACAAGTAACTAAAGCTCCAGAGAATCTAATACTCCCTTGGTTTCTGTGGGCACCCACAATCATGTGTTATATAAATACAAGATACATATTCACAAGTAATAGATTTTTATTATTTTCCAGTTTAAAGGATAATTACAACATTTTTCTCTTTCCTTTCTTCCCTCCTCACCCTCCCATATATACTGCATAACTATCACACTCTCTTTCAAATACATGGTCTCTCTTTTTTTTTTTTTTACGAAATGTTGTTGTATGCCTATATGTATACATACAGAAATATCTAAATATAACCTGTTTAGTCTATATAATATTACTTTTAAGTATGTTTTCAGGGCTGCCCGCTTGGCATTAGGCATCCAATTGATATGTACTTCCCTGGCAAAGGCTTCCTCTTCTATTCCTAAATTTCTTTGGTGGCCTATAGTTCTTTGTGTATGATTGAGACCTCCTGGGCTTTTCCCAATCCAGTTTGGAATGGCTATTGATGCTATCTATATTCAGCTCACTTCTGGGCAGTCATCATGGTGATAATTTACAACTTTCACCTCTGACATTACAAGGATACATAATCTGACAGCAAACTCCCCAATTCTCTGATTCTTAGAACCAGTATGCCCCTGCTTCTGCAATCTTTCCTGAGCCTTAAGTGCAGGAGTGTTTTGTAGATGTAACCATTGGAACGCGGCTCTACAACTCTGCATTTTGGTTGCGGTTGTTTTCTGTAGTAGTCTCAGTCTGTTTCAAATAGAAGTTTCCTTATGTGAGATGAGGAGTATACTCATCTGTGGGTATGAGGGCAAATGTGTAGAATGTAGTTAGGATCTGTGCTAGTTCGGTAAACTAGTAGTGGTCAGTTCTTCTCCAATAATTATGACTTCATTAGCACTGAGTGGTTTTCTAGATTTCTAGCACCAGACATGATTTCCCTCTTGTTGAGTCAGTTTTAAGTCCAGTTAGAGAACTACTGGTTGCTCCCAAGATATGTATGTCACTGCTGAACCCTAAGGCTTACTATGCTATGCTTTTGGATGATGTAGCTTATAACAACATACCTGGGTAGGACTATTGATTGCCTCCCTCCTTTGGAAGTTTCAATGATACATTCTAAACCATAAAAACTAGTCCTCTGGGAGGGGGATTGTGGTTGATAGATTGTGTACCCTAATAAACTTATCTGGGGATCAGAGAACAGAACAGCCACTAGATTAGTCATAGAAGCCAGACAGTGGTGACACACACCCTTAATCCTATCACTTGGGAGGCAGAGATCCATCTGGATCTCTGTGAGTTCAAGGCCACACTGGGAACAGAGCCAGGCGTGGTGGCACACATCTTTAATCCCAGCGCTTTAGAGCTCGTGTCTTTGCTTGGGCAGGACACACACCTTTAATTCCAGGAAGTGATAGCAGGAAGCAGAAAGGTATATAAGGTGTGAGGGCCAGGAAGTAGAGGCTTTTTAGCAGCAGTTCAGCAGAGACACTTTTGGGTAAGGACTCAGAGGCTTCCAGTCTGAGGAAACAGGATCAGCTGAGGAGCTGGTGAGGTGCGGTTGGCTGTGGCTTGTTCTGTCTCTCTGATCTTTCAGAATTTACCCCAATATCTGGCTCTGTTTTTTTTTATTAATAACACTGTCTAGCAATTTGTCTTACAGGGGATTTTGATCATTTCCAGTTCAGGAGTCTCTGAGTTCTGTTTCTGAAGTGCATGATAATATTGTTTTTTGTTTGTTTGTATTGTTTTTAGAGCTCATAAAACACACAGGAAAGTATAGAAGGGAATTTCAATCTAAGCAAACTCTTTTAGAAAAATTTAAATAAGAAAATCACGTTAATACCACCATCTTGGCTACAATTCACTAAGAATTTTTAAAGGGAAATATGTCTTCCCCTGTTAAATTCGTAATCACCCTGTGTTTGACACTTAGTCTAAATGGTAATAGCTAAAATGAAAGCTGTAACCCATTGGGAAAGATCTACAAAAAATATACAAACACAGTTCAATTAAGAGCATAGAACTTAATGCCTGATATTTCAGAGCTCACCCAAAAAGAAAGCATAGAGCTAATGAAGTCTGGACTCAATTTAAAAATGCTCCCAGGACTTAACCATCTGTTAAAGGAAGAAGAAATCTAAGGAGAGAAAGTGAATGAACCACATTGCATTTGATGCTCAGTGACTCTGTTACCCAGTAAAGATGACTGTCAGAATTTCTATTCCTGATAATGCTACAGATTAGATGTTTCCCAGTGAGTTATTCAAATACTGGCAAAGCAAAAAATAAACACAGATAAACACTGTTGCTCTGGCAAAAGAAGCCTTGCATAGAAACAAAACCAAAGTGGAAAATAGAGAAGGTCAGAGACCTGAATTCTCTGTGGGTGGATGTTTAAATGCACACAGACATAATTGCTTTAATCTATTATGCTATTTCATTGCTTATAAATTTGGCATACAAATTTTAAGAAATAAATTATATATGAATCCATGAGTTGCTATTGTAGGCACTCCATTTTATATATATAACACACACTTTCCTTTTTATGGTGTGTGCATATGTGTGTTTGATGTGTGCATCTGGGTTTATATATGTTGGGACTTAAAGGGACGTATAGGTGTGCACATACACATGTGTAGAGGCCAGAGGTCATCATCAGGTCTTCCTCCACTGTTCTTCACTTTACACACTGAGCCACAGTCTCTTGTTCAACATGGTTATCATCAATTCAGCCAGCTTGTTCCAGGAATGCCCTTCATATGCCTTCCACCTACTGGGATTTCACATATGCCATCATGCTAACTAGACTTTTACTTGAGTCCTGGGGATCCATGCTCTGACCCTCGGATTTTATTGGCAAGCACTTTATACTCTGAGTCATCTCCTCATACACTTCAATTGGGAATTTTCTTTTTGTACTTATGTAAAAAAAGTATGGCCTGCCATGTATTACTGCGGATGAGACTAGATAGAACACATGCATATGTAAGAGATTTCTTTTGTATATATGCATGTAACGATATACTCTATTCTGGTTGCTTTACTTTTTTCTATATTTATTGTATTGAAAATACATTTTCATACAATATATTCTGATTCTGGTTTCCTTGCTGCTGATTCCTTCTAGATTCTCCCTGCCTTCTCTACCAACTGAATTCACACCTTTCTTGCCTCTAGTTAGAAAACAAGTAGGCACCTGCAGAATTAGCATAAAATAAGAAAATAAAAACAAATGAATTGGAATAGGATGAACAAAAAACAAACAGAGGAAAGAGAGCCAAAGAAAAAGTCCCCCAAACATATATCGTTGCAATAACACCTATATTTGCACACACAGTATTTCTATTAAGCCACAAAGCTAGAGCCATAATAAAGATGCAGATGACCTGTAACCTTAAAATAAATTGTCCCAACACAAAATTATGAGACAAAGAACTACCAAAGAGCCATTGAGTTTTTTGTTTGTTTGTTTGTTTGTTTGTCTTGGGCATTCCCTGCCTTTAGAAATTTGTAATCCAAAAAATCCACATAGGAGAAATCTGTTTTTTTCATTTGTGAGTGGTTATCAACTGCAGATAGCTTTTGGTTTAGGGATGGGAGCTTGTGTCTATTTCTCCTGTCAGTATTAGGACCCCATCTGGTGCAGACCCATGCAGGCTTTGCAGAACACTCATTATAGAATTTGCAGAACAAAAGCATGTAAGTAATATAATTACACAAGTTGTATTATCCAACACATTACACTATAATCTTTGAGTGGAATGAACTCACAGTAGGTAATATGACTGAGTTCTCTGTGGTTATGCCTATCAACATGGATAAATTCAAATCTCGGTTACTCAATGAAAAATTCACAGATGCAAACACATAAAATAACCCATTAAATCAATTAGAGTAAATGGTACTTAACATGGATGGTGAAACTACAAGCAAACAAAACAACAACATCCATAACAAAACCCCCATAAATATATGTACAAAATGCATGTATATGGGCATGACAAGACAGAGTGGCCATAATGAACTTCTGTCCCTGGTTACAGCTTGTAAGCTTCATACTGAATGGATGGGCTTATGCATATCTCTAATGTGCTCACATAAAGTTAATACATGCTGTCCTACATACAATTCATATTAAACATTGAATTAAATATATCAATAAGCACAATGCATATAATCTTAAAGAAATTTCTCTTTTCACTGCCTCAGAAGTTTCACAGGCAAACAATGAAAGAAACTTATTGTATATTCCACTCATAATAAGGAATACCTTGGTAGGCATGTAGACCATAACTCCTAGCTACTGAGATTATGAGGTGGGATGATCACAAGTGTTAGGACATCTCAAGTATTTTAGTAGATACAGTCTTAAAATTAAGGGAAATTAAATTCAATAGAATGTGTTTACATCTCAGCAGTAGGATTCTTGTTTAGCAATCATGAATCCCTGGACCAGTATTCAGTACATCAAACAACCATAATAAAATGAAGTACTATATAGTTCCTGATAATCAGCACCCACTATTCAGAGCATATGTCTTCTCATGGGGGCTAGATGATCCAGTAAAGGCTCATAGTTTTATCACAGTAATAGCAAAGGTATCAGTGCCTGCCTGTTCAGAACACAAAAGCTAAGGCACATCATTATAGTGGATAGGTTAGGTACCAACCCAATTCTAGTTCTGTGGTTAAAAAGGCTAAAAATGTATTGGTTGATTTGATTATATAATAAAAATATCTATTATTAATAAGATAGTTGAACAAATGTTCAATGTCTATCTCTATCTCTGTTTCTGTCTGTCTCTATATCTATCTCTGTTTTTCTGTCTCCATCTCTGTCTCTGTCTCTGTCTCTCTCTCCCACACACAAAACAAAAATTTTGCTATCTTCCAAGGATATTAATCATCCTTTGTTTAAAAAAATCTTTGAGGAAATGTTTTCTTAATAAAATATTGGCTATGGATATCCAATTTTTAAAAACATATACTTCAGTTTCTCTTAAGATGTTCTGTAAATTTGATAATTGTCAGGAGAAAAATAGTGATGATAAATATTTTAGTATCTGTTTAGAAAGAATGACACTTTTTCAATGTTTTGAGATGGGGTTTCTCTCGGTAGCCTTGACTGTCCTGGAACTCACTCTGTAGACCAGACCGACCTTGGAACTCAGAGATCTGCCTACCTCTGCCTCCCAAGAGCTTGGATTAAAGGCATTTGCCACCATTGCCCAGCAAGGATGATTCTAATTTTTTCATTTTTTTAAATATTGGTAGGAAGTGATTTTCAAATTGATATATAAATTTATACTTGGGCCTGTGATTGCTGTATCATACAAAAATTAAATTTCGGGCTGGAGAGATGGCTCAGAGGTTAAAAGCACTGGCTGTTCTTCCAGAGGTCCTGAGTTCAATTCCCAGCAACCACATGGTGGCTCACAACCATCTGTAATGAGATCTGGTGCCCTCTTCTGGCCTGCAGTCACACATGCTGTATACATAATAAATAAATAAATCTTTTAAAAAAATTAAATTTCATTTTTTGGATCAACCTCCATATTCTCTTTGCATTACATTGGGAAGCACAAATCAGACTTAGGGAGTAAAACCAGGAATATATGAAGTTGGGAGGGCTGGGTATTCAATTGAGGGTGGACTTTGGAATAGGAGTCAAGGGAATGGAAGGTGAATATGATCAAAATATATTCTAAGGAATTCCTAAAGAGTTAACACAGATATATTAAAAAAATAAGTGTTCAACAAGTTTCTTATTGATTCTTGGTGAAGATTACAGCAATGGGAGATCTTCCTATAATTATATCCTCAAATTCTTAATCAAGTGTCTCTGTAAAATGATAAATAAAACACAACTTTCTTTTCCTAATCCATCTACATTAGAATTCTATTGCAATCTCTTCTCCCTTCTCAGGAACAGTAATATGAAATTGGGATCATATCATCACATCATCTCCTAGCACCTACGCTTTGTGCTGTAATTAGACAGGAGAAGGGAGTCAGCTCTCAGGGGGATTGTAAGTATTAATGATTACTAGGATCTCTTTAGACATCAGCTTCTAATTACACAGTTTACTGTTATGATGACCATCGTGAAGATTATTTACCGACACTTGCAAAAGGAGGCTTGTGGGATTTCTAGGCTAATTTAGTTTGACCTTCACTTTATTAAACCATCAACCAGTTTTTGATCCCCAGCTGTAGGTAGCCCATTGATATTCTGACACACCTGCCAAGTATTAGGCTCCTGAAAATGACAGATCTAAAATATTGATGCAAAATGAGTGTAGTCAGAATAAAAAAGGGCACATCCATTTGCAAAATAGTTTGGCAGTTCTTTAAAAGATGAAACACAGCTTTCTTGTGTGATGCAGCATTTTTACTCTCTAGTATCTCCCAGAGATTTCAAATATTCTTTTAAATATCAATATGGAAATTCTTAGCTACAATACTCATAAAAGGAATTATGTAGCATAATCCAAGTATACAATGACAGAGGAAAATATAGACAAAATATGGAATGTTCCTTCAGTGGACTATTAGTTGAACACAAAATGCTGAGATAATTATCAATACTCAGGAAATTAATACATAAACAACTGATGTATGTAAACATGTAGATGGTTCTTGATAATAAATGCTAAGTAAAATAATTCAGTCACCAAAATGTATATATTATATGATTCCATTTATATAAGATAATCAGAATAGGCAAGTGGGTTGATAAATAAATTATGTAAGTGGATGACTTGGGCCAGGTCAAGGGAAGTTGTCTATCTCCCTACCATGTGTGGTCACAGAGTATGTTTTGGGAGATGATGAATTATGCTTCAAAATTAGATTGTGGTTATAGCTACATAATCCTATTTATAGATTAGAAACTATATATTTTAGATGCTATAAGTAGGTGATTTCAAGGCCTGTAAATTATAGTTATTTTTTTCTTAAATGCACACTTCACAGCAAAGTGATTCACTGGAAATTGTCAGCATCAAATATGTCTGTGGGGTTCCTCTGTTTCTAGTAGGCTGGTCTTACACTAAGTGTATGTTAGGGAATGTGTATTTCTTCTATGTTACCAGTTAACCATTAGATTCACCTTGGTGAGTAGTGCAGCACTTCACTGCGCTATGGTTTCCTCCCCTGAAGATTGCACAAAGTGAACTTTTAGGAGCAGATCATTTCAAAGCCACAGGAAAAACTACCAGGCAGGACTGGGCCTTCTGTACTGTTCCCACCATGGACCCAGACCTTGTTGAGTATGAACACAGTCGGGAAAATGGGATATTTCCTTAAGGACTTGACATGATTCATCCAACTGCTATGATTGATGCTATCTTCTGAGACTTTATGTTGTATTACTATTATTGTTTCTTTCTCAGACCTCACTTTCCTCCTGGTTTTATTGCTGACAAACCAGAGTGTGGATCATTTTAGAAGCAGGGTACTGTGAGTCAGCAGTGCTTCTCCACAGCAGTCCAGGAAATTCTTTTTTTTTTTTTTCAGGTCTTTTATTGACCTAGCTCTATCTTTCAGAATAACAATAAAATAAAATTGAATGTAGGGCTATGGGTTTGGAAGACAGAGACACAGAAACCTCTTTGTTTTCTTCATAGAATTTTAGAAGCAAAGTTGGACATAGGGAGAAATAACTCTAATCTTCTGGGGCAACAGCTAATCAAATAAATTCTTATTATAGGAGTTCAACCTTTTCCGAGATGGGAAGCCCTGCAATGCCTAGAAACACCTTTCCTTTTTTAAATTAAAAAACATAACTTTATTTTCAGCTACTGTTTAAATCACATAAGAGTAATCATATACAAAATCAAATACACACACATGCACAAATGCACACACACACACACACACACACACACACAATTTAGTCACACTATCAAACCTGAAATGGAAAGTACCACAAGTAGTAAAAATAAAAGTAAGCAAGAACTTCTTAATGAGAATCCAAACAAACACAAACATTTCAATGATAATTATAGAGAAGAAAAAGCTGTGAAGGTATAATACCTTTGACTTCTCAAAAGTAAAGGGGACTAATCTATTTTCCTACTATACAGGTTATTTTTCCATTTTGATGATCAGAAACTAACAATTTAAGATTCGATTTGTCTTTATTGAACAAAAGACAGAATTCTTTCCAAATCTTTATTAAAATAGTTACTGGAACATGTTCTAGTAGTGCTTGTAATTGTTTGTTGTTGTTGTTTGTTTTGTTTTTCCTGCCTTCTCCAATCCTCAATGATTCCACATCCAAGCTTCTGTTATGTGACCTGCAGAATTTCTCTAGGAAACTTTTACTTTTCTGTCCCATTATTGTTAGCCGTATACTCAGAATATGCTTTGGTAATATTCAGTGAGGACAGAGTGACATTTGTTGACCTGGAAGAGCCAACTCCTGTTTCTATCATCTCTCTCTTTTTAAAAACATTGACATGATGTAGCTGAGGACAAACTTCTAGACAAGAGGGAACCACCGCAGAGAACATTCCTTACTCCTAGGACTGAAAGTCTTTCAAATATCTACACAATAACATTTTGGAAACTATAGTAATTTTTATAGATTTTATACTTTTTATAATTACTTTCAAAAGGTTTGAAGATACACTGGAACACACACTTCAGATTGTACTTGCTATGGTGTGAATGGCAAAGATACCCCAAAGGCAATGTTCTAGGAGCTTGTTTCCCAGCTGATGTCAGTGTTATGACTTATTGGATCCATTAGGGAGTGGACCCTAGTGAAAGCAATGTCATTGAGGTTATTGGGCTCTTGTCCCCAAATCTTCTCAACATAAAATTCTGTCCTACCACAGGCCCATAAAAAAATGTAGTTAAGGACTCAAAGATGGAAACTCCTAAAACTGTGAACCAAAATACAGCTTTCCTCCATCATTTTAGTTTCCCATGTATTTTTGTCGTAGAATCATGAAAATTTAATTAACATATTCATTCTTCAGCTTCCAAACAAAACAACACAGATGATTGAGAACAAGGAGTAAGACCCTTGGATGCACACACTGTCCCTGTAATGTACCTTAGTTTTCCTACTCAATACATTACAATAAATCACTACAAAATTACAATTCTGGTTCAGAACTGTAGATAGATAAGTAGTAACCAAAATAGTAGTACATGAATTGGATCTTATTACAAATACCAACACCTATTGAAAAACCAGGCATGGGCTATAGCGCCATGTGCTTGTAATCCCATCACTGAGGGTAGATAAAAGCTGATTCCAGGTTCACTGGCAGCAAGTCTCATGGAAATGATGAGCTTCATTTTCATTGAGAGACCTTGTCTCAAATATATGAGGTGGAGAGTAACAGAGGATGAAACCTGGCATCCTTCTCTGACTTCACACGTCTACATACCACACATACAAACTCATATCACACACACACACAGGCACACACACATGCACACACACAACCCCCCTCCATAAATACACACAAAGACAAATCAACAATAGAAAAATAAAATGTGTCCTGTTGATTTTGTGGGAATTGTCTTATTAGTTATCTGTTACCGTATAATTTTACTGATAATATTGCAGACATACACATACACACAGGTTATTTTTTAATTAAATTAAATGAAAATTTTAGGTTACATATATAAAAGCATGTTTATTCAACTCACACACAAATGATCCTCATGAGAAAAGCCTTTAACACCAACACAAACTTCAGGCACGATGTCCAATATACTATACTTCCATATTCAAT
>CABHPQ010132641.1:0-14358 GCA_902168405.1 Peromyscus aztecus | reverse complement strand
AGAGAGAGAGAGAGAGAGAGAGAGAGAGAGAGAGATGAATTTTAAAAAATGCTTTCTTGGCTTAGATTTGAACCACTTTTTCTAAGTGTAAGAACTATTGTAGTTAAATTTCCTCTCTGTATTATTAGACACTTCTTCTTGTTTACCAGGGATAGAGTGCCAACCCTACAGCAGACTTGACTCTAAGAACAGAGTGTTGGAGATGATCAAAGATCAGGCCTCGTACTGCAACTCAATGGCTGCCAGCAAAGGCAGAGGAGCATTCTCCGGAGCACCTGAGCAGGAATGTCTAGCAGTACATTCATAGTAATAACGGCATCCACAGAATTGCCAGCCATGGTCTCAGAGAGCTTAACATGCCGGCTGTTGCCAAGACACGGCTCCCACCAAGACAATCTCAGCTCTCTGTGTGGTTATACACGGAGTAGATGAAAAGTGAAAAAATTCAAGCTCTCGTTCAGATTTGTTGCCAATACTTGGAAGTTTCCGGGCAACTGTCTGATTTCCTCTGCTTTCATCCTCAAGTTTAGCCTTGTGTGGCCATATGCTGAGTGTTAGTACTGTTAAGGTATCTACACCTTCCTCAGCATCCAGGGCATTTTCATTTGATTGGAGGCAATAACACAAATGGAATTGAGTCATGGCCTTTGATGAATCTCTCCTATTCCAGTAAAAATGGTTGGAGGATGTTCAACACCTGAAATTAGGCAGAACTTCAGTCACATCTCCTCATTAAATTTATCACCCCAGAACCTGGATTTCCTTGACATGGAAAGCCTTTTTAAATAAATACTTGAAGCTGGGAAGATGCCCAGCACATTAATCCTTGAACCATACAAAGAGAATCATTTTGTAAATGGAAATAGGCTTTTAATATAAACTTGGCCATTATTCAGTCACTAAGCCTTACTTTGCAGGATCCCATTTGATCCACTGAGTGGTTCTGCTCCTTTCCACTCGTCCAGCTTGAACCACAAATATGTTGCTTCTCGCTTTGCACTCCGCAGATTTTCCTTTCTTATCATGATTCTGAGGCAACCAGAGGAATAGTATCAGAGCCTGGAAATGAAATATGAATCATTCAGTAGTTTCAGAATCCAAAGAGATAAGAAAAGCAACAATCCCAAACACACCACTCATTCTATTTTGCTCCGCATTTTTTTTTGAAAAAAAAAAGTTATCATTTGTAAACTTGCCATAAAATGCTCTTGCTGAAGTCAGAGGAACAAATATCCTGTGGAGAAAAAGGGTGGGATTCAAAAACTAAGTCGGGTGAGCAAGGTGTGTTTCCGTGCATCTGTGGCTGCCAGAAGTCACCAGGATGGGCCGATGCATGCATGTAGATATTTGAGCCCTCTAGTTGAAATGTGTTTCACTGCTTTCTATCAAATGAAATGTAAATACCAAGGCAGAGTGTTCTTCCTCTGCTATGAGCCAGACCACCCTGAAGGTCAGAAGGCACATTCAGGGGTGAAGGCTAGCCTGGCTGAGGTGATTTTGTGATCTGCCATTAAGGAGCTTCCGTGTTGAGAATCTTTGTCTGTGGCAAAAATAAAAACAGTGTTCCTAGGGGCTCCCCTCATACCCTGAAGGAAACTGAAGAGTTAAACAGTTGGCAAACCTGGAATGACATTAAAAATTGGTGACAGGTTAAAGAGAGATCATTCCGAAAGGAACATGGTCACATTTTGTGTCAATTTCAAGGAAAAAACTACGATGTAAAAATTTGTGTCTTTCTCCCCACAGCATTGTAAAACAGTTTTACAAAGGGTGCATCTACCCAGTCTGTATGCAGAAAACTGTGCAAAGTGATATATAGCTTCATTGATTTGAGAGGTTAACTACTTCCTGCAATGCTCCAAAATGTAGACTTTATTTGTAGATTTGTTAGTACAGATTCTTCAGCAGAGGTGATCTCAGAAGGTGTTGCTATTCTCAGTTTTCATATTTGCCTCAAATCCAAGGCCTAATGCTCCCTTGGAAAGTGTTCTCCTTCTGAGATACATCCCCTAGAGCTCAGTGTTCATTAGCTTTCTCATGCAACTGGGTAGAAATGAGTTGCTTTGGCTCTGCTCAAACAGCTGTACCAGAAACCAGTATTGACTTACTCCAGTGTGCCAGGTTCATTTTGGATGCTATGATGATTCATGCTGACAAAAAGTAGCATAGGGGTGAAAATGTTAGTTTCTCTTACATCCAGGTGACAGTCTATCATTGTGAGTAAGTCACAATGGCAAGAGCCAGAAGCAGCCTAGCCATATCACATCTACCATCAAGAGCAAGGAGAAATAAATGCATTAATGTCCACTTCTTGCTTGTGCTCAGCTCAAGTTCTCCAGTTTTATCCAGTTCTGTACCTACTGTGCCAACCACAGTAGGCTTGGTCTTCCCACATCAATTAAGACAATCCCTGATAGACATGCCCACAGGTCAACCCAATTCAGACACTAGCTCACTAAGACTCCAAGTGGGGTGTTGAGAAGTAAAACTAACTATTTGCCTCTTCCTTTAGTGGTAAAACCCTGATTTCTAACTAAGATTACTAGATTTATCAAATAAAAATGCAAAATGGGTAAGTTAAATTTGACCCAAAGAAAAAGGAATCATTTTTCAAACATAAGTTGGATGTCTACTTTGATTTGAATTTCTCAGAAGTCATGAAAACATCTATTATGCCTGGGTCCCATGTGTTGTATACTTATGAGAAAACACAGACCTGAAAGTCAAGTTTAATTAAGCACTTTATATTTTATCATGCACGTTCTTAACTGCTTATGTTTCTACTCAGCTGGGACTATATATGTCCAAGGCACAGGATGTGACCATGGTACCAACTTTCACCAATGAAGGGAGAGTTTATGTTCAGTGGTGCCCTCAGAAAGTGATCTTTAAGAAAGAAGACATGTTCTTCTTTCACACTGCTGTCTGAGAAGATGTGCTGAAAAGGGTAAGGCAGTTGTGGGGAATGTAGAACATGTTTTTAGAAGGAAGAACAGGGGTCTATCATATTGGCAATATGCCAGCCCTGGGCTCCCTTCCTGCAGGGACACAAGATTCTGTTGTATTGAAAGTACCATTTATTCTCTTATATTCAACTGAGCCCGATTCTGACTCAAACAGAAGCTTACACCCTTAAAGATTTGTGAGCATACCAAAGTGTGGAAAACTGGAAAATCTGCGAAGAGCTGAGTATTTAACACAATCCGTGAAGGCTCTCAGATCAACACACAAAGGTTCTCCCTGTCTCTTGGACTTACTCTTGTGCACATACAAGTGGACCTTCCTACTTTTCCAAAGTGTTGGGTCTTCCAACTTCCTGGATGCTTCCTGCCAGTGTTTAAAAGTGAGCTCCAGCAATCCAGAAAAGAAAACAGCCATGAGTGGAGGAGCTGAAAGTAAAGTGGAATTACAGGTAGCAATTTCATTGAAGAGGTTGGATGACCATTTCTCAGAAGTATTTTTGTTGATATTTCTTGAGTGTACTGTCAGGTAGCATGAAGAGGAACAATAAATTAAAATAATATTTTCCAGCATCTTTGGCTTTGGGAAAAGAAATATGAATGAATGAATTTCTAGTAACAATGAAATCTTCTATAAGAGGAAGACACGTATACAAAATCCCTTGAAACTTTCCTGGGTGAGAATATTTTTATATAAAATTCATTTCCCAAACGGGCAACATTGATTTTTTTTTCCTTCAGTGCTTGGGATTTGCCAATTTCAACATTTTTCTTGGTGCCATAAGAGATGTTACCACTGGCAGTTGTTCCCTGTAAGTTGGAAGGCAGCAAAATAGTGTTAAATGGTCGAGTTATGAGAACAGCAGTCTCTAAATACTTATTGCTGTATTTTTCAGAATCTGATTAGAAGACTTTGTTGTTGTTGCTCATTGAGGGGAATAGAAATATATAGAAAGGAGGCTAAACCAATGAAACCTTCAAATGCAAGAACTGAAAGTAAACTAAGTCAAGAGCAGAATATTAAAAAGATTATGTACTATCAGACTGGCGGGGGTGGCTCAGCTGTTAAAGGCTAGGCTTACATTCCAATTATAAGATTATGCACTACTCAGTTTGTTATGATATTTTTCTAAATAGCCACCACTGATAGACTTCTGCAAAGATTACAATTTTCATTGAAGTTCAAGACTATAGTGTGCTCACTAGTGTCCCCAAAGTTCATGGCCACCTGGAACCTCATATTTCGATCTATTTGGGAAAATGTTCACTACAGATGGAATGAGTTGAGGTCATGGCGATATAGTTGGATCTTCAGTTCAATGCCTGGTGTCTTTGTAAGAGAAGAGGAAGGAGGACCCAGGGGAAGTGGATCAGAATTTGGGGTGCTGCTGCTGTTAAACAATAAGATGTCAAGTACTGCTGGCAACCATCCAAGCTAGGAACAAGGCATAGAGTAGTCTTCCTTAGAGTCTCCAGAAGGAACTTACCCCACTGACACCTTGACTTTACACGTCTAGCTTCAAGAACCAGCAGAGAATAGCTGTGTTGCACTGAGCGACCCAGTTCATGGTGCTTTGTTGTAGCGGGAAAAGAAAACTCATCATTCAGCATTCCTTGTGTCTGAAAGCAAACACTGACAAATGATACTGTGGATTATAGGATGCTCTGAGAATCTCAGTTCTTATTTTTTCCATACCCCTTGACCCTGACCCATGGGATGTTATTGACAAGCAAAAGCAATGTTTTTGGCAAAATCTGTTTATTTGAAAGCCTTTCATTTGGCCTGACAAGTTGGGAAGACTGCTAAATTATATCTTATTGAGGGTTTTGTTGTTTATGTTTGTATTTTGTAGCTTCATTGTCTTTTATCTAAAAGACAAGCAAGCAAAGACAAAGGAAATGAAAGGAAAAGGAAACTGTATCAGATTTAAGGTCTCTGAGCCTCTTCTAACACAATCACATAATCAGTGTGTCTTGTGTTTTCTAAGCATGTGGAGGATTGTAAATGGCCCATCGTCACCTAACCAGGTGTGTTTCCTGTTACTTTGTCCTCCCTTTGACAAGTCATTAAAAGCAACATAAGACAAAATTGCTTCCCTGACCACAACTAGAGAGAGTGTGCTTGTGATAAATCCTGAAGGTCTCTGCAAATTGTTATCTATCCCATCTTTTTCCTATCAGCACTCATTGAGAAAAACATTAGTTATTCAATAAATATAGGAGGACAACAGGATACAGAGATGTATTTTCCAATAACAGATGGTTTTAGGCTTTTTCAGGTCATGAAAACCAGTATCTTAAAGCTAGAGAGTTGGCTCAGGGGTTAAGGGAACTTGTTACTCTTGCAGAGAACCTAGGCTTGATTCCCAGCTCCCACATGGAAGCTTACCATCATCTGTAGCTCTGCTTTCAGAGGAACCAATAGCCTCTTCTGGTTCTCTGAGCACCAGGCATGCATGTGGTACACAAACATACATGTTGGCAAAACATTTTTACATATAAAATAAAAGTCAATCTTCAAAAAATTAAAGCAAAGCAGTATTTGGGGGCAGATCTAAAAGTCATCCAGCACTATGTGATGACTTTGAATATCCACATAAACAGAGAGCAACTATGTAGTAAAATCAGTATTTTCTGGCTGACTTGTCTTACAACAAGCCCTATCAAGAACTCTAAAATACAATGGCTGATATAATGGAAAATGAGAAACAACAGGATCTCCACAACAGCCAACATCAAACTAAATGACGATAAATTCAAAGTGATTCCACTTAAATCAGGAATAAGACAAGGCTGTCCACTCTCTCCATATCTATTCAATATAGTACTGTATATAGTACTCGAAGTTCTAACTAGAGCAATAAGACAACAAAAGTAGATCAAGGGGATACAAATTGGAAAGGAAGAAGTCAAACTTTTTTTTTTGTAGATTTGTAGATGATATGATATTATACATAAGTGACCCCAAAAATTATACCAGGGAACTCCTACAGCTTATAAACACCTTATAGAGACCAAGAGGTGACTGAGGCTTTGGGGCAGGAGTAAAGAAGATGTTTTTGTTTTGTTTTGTTTTGTTTTCATCATACCACCACCTCTGGCTGCAGTGAAGCTCTGTGCTGTTTACTGACTCCCGCATCACAGCTTTGACATACCATCATCACACCTTTAACATACCATCATCACACCTTTAACATATCATCATCACACCTTCAACATACCAGCATCACACCTTTAAAATACCTTTGAGTGTTGCCAAAGGAACAGGCATGAGTCTGAGCAAGTCTCGGGGTCTATATACCGATTTGCAGGAAATATAGAAGAAAAACCTGTTACATGGAACCATACACAGACAATCTCCAAAATTGTGACTGTGGAAAACTTTATGTGTCAAACATCCTAGTTCCTCAAAGGAAAGCATGAAGGAAAAGAAAGAGAATAGCATAATGTATAGATTTTAAAACACATTTTCAAAAAGACAATGTCAACATTTTCTAACAGACATGCTTAAAATATGATACCTAGGGATGCGAACTTGCATGATGGCAAACAACTGTAAAGGCTGGCCAGGAAATGGTTTCTGAAAGAGACAAGGTAGTAGTTGCATTTGGGGGTGGAGAAAGAACTGTCACGAAAGGTAAGATAAGAGTTGTTTATGACTTCAAAGTCCTTTCCCCTTTCCCCATTCTTGCCCACATGCCAAGCTGATGAGAAAACCCTCATTCTCTCTTGGTATCAGAAGGAAGTTGAAAATATGCAAACCATGTTCAAACCCTCTGGGAAACCTAGAGTGCTCCCACCAGGACTCATTAAAAGAGCAAGAAGTCTTTTCCTAGTCTCTTTGTGAATGTTGGAAGTCATTGGTTTCAACAGCTCTTCCAGATTGCAGATAGGGAGGCCTTGGTTAACTCTGTAGAATGCCACAGTCAAACTTCTAGGGTGACTTGGGAAGCACGATTTCTGACCCATTCCCTTTATAAATATGTCCTATGTGAAACCAAACCAAATACTGAAACAGAAATCAAGAAAAGTTAATGACATCCCAGAAAATGGCAGGCAAACAGATTATAAAAATGAATAATTTAAGTTATGAATATTTTGAATTGTTAGAGGCACAAATAAATTAACAAAAAAATGGAATTATATAACTGATTGTAGTGCTTGGGGTTATCACTACACTGAATGATTGCTAATCTCACATATTTTCTCCTGTCTTTTGGCAATTTTCTTCCACTTCTATACTGTTGAATAGTAGGCAATCAAGGAACATTAGCATTACCAAGTGCAGCCCACTCCCAGAGCTGAGGGAATCCCTTCCCCAACCGCTTTGTTTTCTTTATCCCAGATACAGTAATTGGCATGGATGTAACCCAAGCAAAATGAAATAAATGTCTCTCAATGAATCTAGAATAAATTTCATGACTCTAATGTTATGTCCTTGAAAGACTTTTATGTTTTGCTTTACAAAGTCATGTGTTAATCGGCAGTTGTGGCAAAAATGCTAACATACCCTGGTAGTTCCATGGTTTGCAACAGGAACATTTATTTCTTATTCTGGATTTTGAGGTCAGCTTCGGCTCTACTTGAAAAAGTTTAGCTTTTTCTGTGTGTTTTGTTATTTCAGGATCCAAGTTAAAGGAGAAATTCCTACCTGAGGTATGCTATATTCCTGGAACTGGAGAATTAAAAGATTGTTGGAAACTCATGGAAAACTGGTAGAACCATATGGCCATACTCCACATGGGTGGTGTGAGAAGGTAAGCACATCCTTTCAATAAACAAGGAAAGAAGAGTAAATTTTATACAACAATAATACTTACCAAATGTTATATTAATATATTATCATTAATGTGCATTGATATTCATCATTGGTTATGTTGATATATATTTTAATTATATTCACTAATTAGCCTATTGAAGAAGAAATGCATAATTTGCTTGTATCTTATATTCAGTTTTATTGAGGTTTCATTCACTCTTATTACTTCTAAGTTTTCAGTCCTTTTTTTTGTGTACTCACCATCAAAAGTGTCACAATATATTTTGAACACACCATGTAGGGTTAAATAACTATACTTAAATGTCTATATAAACTCAGTACAGTTGAACTAGTATGTGAAGTAAGGCCTGAAATAATGTATTATTTTTATTTCTGCTTTTTACATTTATGATCTTTGGTGAGATTGGCATGTAATTTTCTGCTCTTATATTTGTGGGATTTGGGTGTTGTGCAAGCTAGAATAAATAATGCGAACTTCTACAACACTGAAACTTGAAAACACATCAGTTCGTTTTAATAAAAGTTTCTCGGCTCCAGCAAAGCCTAATCTGATTTTCTTCGTCTTCTGGCAATAATCCATATGTTTACTTTTGTGCTGTTTTCTGAGGCCTTGACTCTTTCCTACAGCTATCTGTCATGTTACTAGGGGCAGGAAAGAATGTGTCGCAAACCACAAGGGAAGGATCAAAGATAGAGGCTTGAAATTGGTACCATTTATTATAATCACTCATCATACACAAGTAAAAACTGAGTCATGTAAGCACACTCAGAAGAAAGTACAATGAATTATGCAGATTCCCTTAGCAGATTGCTTCTCTCCCATGTGCAAGGTTCTGGCACCAAGTCCCAGTACTGAAAGGGGAAAATTAGAATCACCTTTTATGTAAATGTTTGATAGATCTTTCTGCTAAAGTCACTTGACAATCTGCTTAAGCCATATTAGGACAATTTTCAACTAATGTTTACATTTTTCAAATGACTATAGGTATTAAGGATTTCATTTGCAACTGTTTTATAGTTATATTTTTCCTTTAAAATCAGTTATGCCAATGTTTTCATAGAAATCTTTATTGTTTTAGGATTTTGGTTATTTTGTGTGTTAGAATCTTCTATGAGCCCCTATAACATTAAAAAAAAACTTACATAGTTCCAGTATGGCACAGAGTAAACACCATCACTTTAAAATGGGCTAATGGACGAATAACAAGAAAAGGATCTAAAAGACCAAAACTCAACAGGGGGAAAAAGAGCCACATCCTGCTTCTCCATGTCCAGCATTTGGGACTCATGATGGAATTATCTGGGCTAAAACTGGCTTGGGTAAGTCCTACCTCTTCAGTTCTGCTACCTGCTATATATATATATATATACTCTTGAATCTGCTCTACTCCATGTGAATATCAGTGAATATCTCATGTTTCTGGCCTTGAGTCTCTATAGCAACTTGGATTGCACCTTCACAGCTTCTCATGGTGGTCTTTGAGGAACTTTGACCCTGTCAGACATTACTTTCTGGAACTAAGGAGCAAATTTCCATGACCTCCTCTATCATATATCTCTCATGCCTGCAAAGCTAGTACCATGTGGACAGTGCTACCAAGTTCTGTGGCCAGCTTAGGAAAAAAAAAAAAACTTTCACCTTAGACCATATCAGTCATGGTCTCTGTATACTATGTTGGCTGAATCTACAAAGATCAATTTCCTAGGAAGTTATTTTTGATCAAGGAATTCTTTCTGCTGCCTTCTTAGTTCAGGCTTTTTCCTGTCAAATAAATTTGCACTTTCATTAGTGGGAGCCTTTGATAGGCAAGTTCTGGTCCACAAAGCACCTTCCCTATTGTTCCAAGCAGAGCAGGGTGTTTCTAAATTGGGCTGATCTCTATATACTCAAGTTTCTAGTGCCTGTTCCGCAAGTTCAAACTTGCCTGTGCTCCTTCCTTTGTCAAGTTGCGCTTGCTTTACATCTAACTACCATGCTTGTTCTTTTTTAACGATGGGTGTGAGTGAGAGCAGAGAGCAGTCACATGCCTGCCTGCTGTCCTGCCTTGACATTTCCTCCACCAAATACATTAGTCCATTACTTTTAAATTCAACCTCAGTGCAAGTTCTCAGGACAATGACCAAAGGAAGATAGACTTTGCCACACACACACACACAAAAGTGATTCCTAACCCAGCTCCTAATAGAGTCCTTGTTCCTCTCTGAAACCTCATGAACTGGGAATCTACAGTCTTCATTTCTCTTACCCCTTGTAAATGCCCACCAGAACCATCCATTGAGCTCTGCTTACAGCATTGTAGGGCTTTTCTATCCCAAAGTTCCAAACTCTTCCATCACCTCCCTGAATATCAGTTCTGAGAGCATAAGAACTACATGATCACACCATGGCCCCACTTTTTTGCTACAAATTTTCTAAATTAATTATCTTTCTCATTGCTGTGAGAAACTGTCTGACAAAATGTACCTCACAGAGAGGCAGGGTTTGTTCTGGCTTATAGTGGGAGAGGATACATAATCCATTATAGTAGAGAAGGTGTGGTAGCAGGAATATGGGGCAGCTGCCCACATTGTATCCACAGTCAGGAAGTGGCTAGTGAACATGACGTGAGCCTGGGCTATAATATCTCAAGACCTGCCCTCCGTGACCCACTTCCTCCAGCAAAGTTCCACCTCCTAAAGGTTCCACAGCCTTCCAAACAGTTCCACCAGCTGAGGACCAAGTGCTGAAACACAGAAGACCATGGAGGCATTTCACATTCAAAACATAAAGTGGATTAGCTGGCTAGTCATTTTGCATGTGGACATTCAGTTTTTCCAACAACTTTTATCAAAAAATCCCCCTTTATTTATAAATGTATTTATATTTTTTATATATAAAAAATTTATAGATATAAAATTTATAAAGTTTGTTTCTTTTGCTGATTTGCCAGAGATTGATCGACTGTATTATGTGTCTGTTTCTGTGTTCTTTATTAAATCCCATTGGTCTATTTGTTCTCTTGCCGATACCATTTCAATTACTATAGCTTTCTACTCTGTTGTAAAGTTGAGTAGGATGACTCTTCGAACTTTGCTCTTCAATACTGAGTTGGCATCCTTAGGTCTTTTCTCCCCTCATCCCTCATATAGATTTCATAATTAGTTTGTTGATATCCACAAAATAACTTGCTGATTGAGACTCTACATTGCTGAGTCTTGCTATCCATGGACGTGGAATACCTTTCCATGTATCTAGTTCTTTATTTCTTTCATTAGAATTTTATACGCATTTTGTTAAACTTGTAATTGAGTGTTTAACTTGGAGAGAAGATTGTAAAGGCTAATATGCATCTTTGTTGATTAATAACTCCTCTCATTTATTGCTGTGCTATAGGGAAGTGATTGATTTTTTTACATTATTATATATCCTAGAACTCTGTTGCAATCATTTACTAGTTCTAATAGTTTTTTATTGGTTATTTCAAATTCTCTACATATATAATCATACTATATGTGAATAAAATAGTATTTCTTTATTCTCCAACTCTATGCCATATTTACCCCCATTTTGGGTGTTTCTTTATCTCCACAAAGAGCTCAGAATGGCAATTACTGTCTTCCATCCCTTAAGCAGCATTATACAACTATGGTTTGTATTGGTTCTCTTGAGGTCTGATAATAATTTTGTTATTTTATTAGAAGACTATTTTCTGACTTTTTAAAGATCCTGTTTTACTTTTATCTTGTAGTTATATTACAACATATTTAAGCTTACTATGAGCATCAGTGTTTATTCTAATTCTTTGGCCATCCAGAAGTATAAATTCTGATCTCTGGCTTGAGTTCCTGGTCATGATTTTCCAGCTCTTACCTTCTTTCCTACCTTGTCACTTGCCAGCTGTGCCAGGGTCAAACTGAAACATCAGACCTCAGTCTGAGTACCAATGTGCTCCCCATGCTTCTTGAGTTACTGCATTCCCAGCCTCTCTCTGCCCTGAGAAACTGTAACGGAAGAGGATGAACTTCCTCCTTGAATGCTGGCCTCAGCAGTTGTGCCTGATGGTTAGTAATGCTTCCCCCTTACAAGCTGTCTGCACTTGGGGTGGGTGAGAAGCTCTGCTCTTTCTTGCTTTCCGTAGGTGGTAATCAGAAGAGATACCAAATGACACAGTTGTTGGCAGCCCGACTTGTCTTCACCCATCACACCCTGAACCACAAAGCTTTCTAGGCGATTGCACCTGTTCACAGAGGGGCCATGAGCACAGGCCAAAGCGGCTCGGCATCCCTCCAGCAGAATAGCCTGCTCATTATTAGGTTCCCACTCAGCAACTTTAACCCCATGGATGGGACAGGAGGCAGAAAGTCTTCCAAACACAATCCATGTGCTACTATGAATGGGTGCCATTTCCTTGAGGCTTTCCAGAGCAAAGCAAAAAGCTATAGTGCCTTCCTTCCCTCTTAGAATGCTCAGCCCACTGCCCTGAAATGTCTGGCCAGCTGGTCAGGGAAACAGGTGCCAGGCTTACTGCAAAATATTGAGTCATGTTATGGTTTGCCATTCTTATCTATTGGGTAGTTCCGGTCCACACTTATATCCTGAGGAAGAAAAAAAAAGAAATTAGGCAGTTATTATCCAGAATATGCACATAATATCATCTATGATAGACCCTCTATCACTCCATATAATCAAGTACTATGACTCTTCCTATAACTTTGAATTTCAGATTTTAGTTCACAGTGACTCTAGTTTTCAAAATTTTTCTAGTTATCACTATCCATTCCAGTACTCATAGTTGGTAATTTCCTTTAGTCAGAAAATGGATTTCACAAGACATGTCTTCATCCACTTACCATATACTACAGAGTACTCACTATCTCCTGCCCGTCACTGGACTAGGTGTGAGGTATGTTACAATAGAAGTCCTGGACAGGGTCCCTGCCTGTGGAGAGTTGTTAATTTAATGGGAGAAACAGAGCAGAGTTGGCAGCACAAATAAAATCAGTTCAAACTGGCATAGGTACTTTGGGGGAAAGAAGTCGCTGGGCCAAAGGAGGAGCTCTGTTTCTCAGTACATCAGAATGATCTATCTTTTCATCTTCCTTATTTCAGTGCAAAAGCCCTCAAAGCCATAACATAACTACGATTCTTTTATCTTGCTTTCCCTAGTACTTAGGAAACAGCCTGACCTATGAGGGGTGCAGAGCGGGGAGAGGTGGTGAAGAAAGTTCACACTGATTCCAGAACTCAGTGGATGACAGGAACTTATTTGAGAGATGGTCACATTTTCCATAAAATACGGCAAGTCCCAGGACAATGCCCTGTACGTTCTTGGAGACGTTTTTGTGTTTAATATTCAAGCTCTGTGCTTTCATCTTCCACTGGGTGAACCCAGAAGCAAGTGTGAGTTTTCTGGCAGAAGAAGGACCCTGCTTTTCCTCGTCATCTCCTGGTCAGACACACTGAAGCACGGAAGACCTGGACTGCCAGTGTTAAGCTGTGTAATCAGCGCTGAGAACATCCAATGCGTCCCAGGAAGCTCGGGTGCTAATTAAGTTCCCTGTTCTCAGGTTTCTTGTCACCTTCCTTTTAGTGGCTGGAACAGGAACAGCGTGTTTCAGTCTTTACTGCCCAAGGACTAAATGAGCAGCTGTGTTTCGTCCCTGTCCCTTCCCCCTGGAGCGGTGCCTGGTTCTCAATTGCTTCCTTGAATGTCCTGTCACTTTGGAACTTCCCCAAAAACACTGGCTGGAACAGTGCTGGTATCTCCAGGCAGGTCCCATGACCTCCTCAGGTGACACAGAGCCCCGTCGTGATTGCGTCGCTTCTGGTGGCTGGCTGAGAGGCACGTCCAGTGGGAGACACGTGGGGGAGCAAAGCTTTGGGAAACTAGAAAATCGTTCTGTCTGAGGGGAACTGCAATGTGAGTAATGATTACCCCCAAATGACTGGCTGCATAATAAAGGGGCTGAGGCCCCAGAGGTGAAATCAATCAGTGAGTGGTGTGGGCAGTAGCTGGCCCAAGGCCGGGCAGGCAGGCTACCAGCTCTGGACACAGGTGTCCTGTCTCTCTTCATTTGCTCAATGGCACCTTTTCTCCTAGCAACCCTGCAGCACTGACTGTACATGTCCGTCCTTGCTAGAAACTGAGAACCACAAGATCATTTTAGATAATAATGAGGCAATTTTTATGAGTCATGGTTCAAATACATGACATTATTATAAAGAGAAAAAGTGACCTCTACTCTGGGGAAAGAGAAACAAACAAACACCTCAGTCTTGGGAATGGGAATAAAATGTAAAAATGTTAAGCTTCAGCCCTAGTATTCAATAAAAGAAGAAAATCCTAATGCAAGGGAACATGATTTATTGAGTTGAATAGTTAGTTGATAGAAGAGCTGGTATCAACAGCCAAGTCACCTGATTGCCAGGCTGGCATGCATTCCACTGTGTCCCACAGGCTCTGTTTAGTTACAGTGAGGGGGCAAGTGTGGTGGAACCTGAGCTTAGGCTTTGTGTTCACTGAGGATGCTGAGAAGGACGGGGATGATAAAGTGTAAAACCAGTCCTGGGAGGAGGGGAGTCTCATTCACTCATAGGACAGTTGTGTCATGTGTGCATGCACACAAACGTGTGTGTGT
>CABHPQ010132638.1:16714-28750 GCA_902168405.1 Peromyscus aztecus | reverse complement strand
ACACACACACACACACACACACACACACACACACACACACACACACAAGTAAAAATAAATAAATCTTGAAAAAAAGTTGAATTCCATAATTTCTAAGGCTTTACCCACTATAACAATTTATTAATCATATAGGAAACACCTCCAAACCATATAACAAGCAACAGTAAACTAAAAATTAGTCTTCCCTTGAGAATAAATCCAATTCCTGTTTACTTTTTAAATATTTTGTAACACGAAGTACATTTGCCTATCCCTTATGCCCTCATTGTAACTGTTACACATACTATTTATTTGGTAATTTTTCAATTACAGGTTTAAGTTATCCCTTCATTTGATGACTTAAAGTATTTTTAAAAAATCTTTTGTTAATGTTTTCTACTAAGTTAAATTTCCTTAAGAGGGGCTAGAGAGGTGGCATAGTGTTTAAGAGTGCATACTGACCTTGTAGGGGACCCAAGTTCAGTTTCCAGCACCTACTTTGTGGTTTATAACCATGTATAATGCCAGTTCCAGGAGATCCAAGAATCTCTTCTGACTCTAGAGGCACCCACATGCACGCACCCACAAAACATGCACATATACACTTTTTTTGTTGTTGTTGTTTTGTTTTGTTTTTCAAGACAGGGTTTCTCTGTGTAGCCCTGGCTGTCCTAGAACTCACTCTGTAGACCAGGCTGGCCTCAAACACACAGAGATCCATCTGCCTCTGCCTCCAAGTATTGGGATTAAAGGTGTGCACTACACCAAGCCCAGTACACAGATTTTTTTTTAAAAAAAAAATTATTTATTCTATGTGTCTTTTACCATCTTTGACCCCATTCATTTCCCCATCTCTTCAAATCTACCCTCTGCACCAACACTCCCCCAAATAAAACAAAATTTAAAAGGAAAAAGGAAAAGAATAAAAAAGGGAAAAAATTAAAAATCTTGTCATGGAAGCTGCAGTGTAACACAGTAAGTCACGCCATAAACCCCTTTGTCCATCTATTTTGCAGGTGTTCATTGCAAAGAGTCACTGGTCTGGTTCAAGCCCTCTGGTTTCTGCAACATTATCTATGCTGGGTCCTCACTAGGATTCTTCCTAGGTATCCTGTTGTTGCCCTGCAGCTTTGAGTCGGTGGGTCAGGTTCCTTCACGTGCTCCAGCAGATCATAGATGGGGTGGATATTGAGACAGGCCAAGTCATAACCCTGGGTCTGGGTCTGGGCCTGGGCAGCTGTAGGGTTGGTCTGCCAGATAGGAAATGGGGACAGCTTTCCCATAGCTTACAACTTCGGGGTTGGCTCACCCACACCTCCAACAACAGGGTTGAGTTTATTGTGCTGCCCAGGTAAGGTGTAGGGTCTGTTCTCTGGCTCTTGTGACCTCAGGGCCAGCTTTCCCATCTGCCTCAGGTGTTGGTGAGTGGGGTCATCTTTCCCAGTCCATGCTGCCATGGGATAGATGAGAAATGGGGACAGCTCTCCCATGCTCACAAATTCAGGGCTGGCTCACCCACACCTCAGCTAACAGGGTTGGCGCTATTGTGCTGCCCTGGAGAGGTTCGGGGTCTGCTCTCCCGAGTGTTGCAGCTTGTGGGACAGGCACAGCTCTCCCTCACTCATGTTACCTCAAGGTTAACTCTCCAACCTGTCTTAGGTGTTGATCTGTTGGGGCAGGGGAAAGGCAACTCTCCCCAGCCCATGCCGCCACCTTGCAGCAGTGAAGGGTGGGGGCTAGGTCTCTCATGCTCGTGTTCTCAGGGTTGGCTCACATCCAGCACGTAGGGTTTTGTTGTTCCTTTAAGATTTATTTATTTATTACGTATACAGTGTTCTGCCTGCAGGCCGGAAGAGGACACCAAATCTCATTGCAGATGGTTGTGAACCACCATGTGGTTGCTGGGAATTGAACTCAGGACCTCTGGACCTCTAAGAGCAGTCAGTGCCCTTAACCTCTGAGCCATCTCTTCAGTCCCCAGCACATAGATTTTTAAGAAATAAAAATCTTTAAAAATTTTTGCTTAAGAAAGGAGACTAACTTTATATTTATATATATATTTATATACCCTACATAGAGTCATAGGTTCATAGTTTTTGTTTGTCTGTTTTTTTCCAAGATGGCTTCTTTCTGAGGCCCTGAACGTCCTGGAACTCACTCTGTAGAACAGGCTGTCCTCAAATTCACAGAGATCCACCTGCCTCTGCCTCCTGAGTGCTGGGATTAAAGGCGTGTGCCACCACCACCTGGCACATAGATTTTTGTTTTGTTTTGTTTTTGTTTTTGTTTTGTTTTTTGGTTCGAGACAGGGTTTCTCTGTGTAGTTTTGGTGTTTGTCCTGGATCTCACTCTGTAGACCAGGCTGGCCTCGAACTCATAGAGATCCGCCTGGCTCTGCCTCCTGAGTGCTGGGATTAAAGGCATGTGCCACCACCGCCCGGGTGATTTTTTTTTTAATGGCAGTCATTTCAACAAATACTTCTAATTTTCATAACAGCTAAAAAAATCAAACTCTATCCATAGATTAAAATATCCTTTTTATAGAGAAAGAAAATTATTTCTGGCTTTACCACTGGTATGGCAAAAGAAAAGACATTGAAGGGCTAGAGAGATGGTTCAGAGGTTAAGAGCACTGGCTGCTTACTCTTCCAGAGGACCCTGATTCAATTCCCAGCACCCACATGGTAGCTCACAACTGTCTGTAACTCCAGTTCTAGGGAATTTAATGCCCTTTTCTGGCCTCCATGGGCACCATGTGGTACACAAATATACATGTAGGCAAAACACCCACACACAAAATATTTTTAAAAGATGATGACTAATCTCACTATGGGTAAAAACAAAAACATATAATCCAATAGAGTGGCTTACACCTCTCACTCTGGCACAAGGGAGATAGAGGAAGGAGAATCAGGAGTTCAAGGTCATTCTTGGCTACATAGCATTCTTGAGGCCAGCCCAGACTTCATGAGATACTGCCTTAAAAATAAAAATAAAGACACAGTCATGAAGGTTACCTGAGGCCAAGATTGGGGACTAAAAAAGAGGCATGAAGGAATGGAGTGATAGGAATATTCTATTTCTGACTATGGTAGTATTTTAGAGAGGTATATACTATGTACTCAACATAATATATTATTTATAAATTATGTATCAAGAATTGATACTTTCATAAAAAGCTTACCATAAGGTAGGAATTTAGAGTTCTCTATCTTTGTTTTACCTCTCTAACATTCATATGTACAATACATTATCAATGTATAGATCAACCCTATTTTAATGGGGCCTCACTAAAAGTCACTAAGTCAAAGGACGCATCTTTAAGTGTTAGACACACATTACTGGCAAGATCTACGTTATTCGGAATGACTTAGAAGAAAGAGGGTTCCAGGGTCTCACCTCACAGATCTGCCGAGCTGCATCTGTGGTGAGGCGAGCAGTCTCTGTCTGCTGAGCTGCTATTTTACAAGTTGCTTCCTGGAGGACTTCCGTCACCTCTCTTTGTGATTTCACCACCTGCTGTAATGATTCTGCATGGACCTATAAATACAATGGGGGAAAAAGCTTAAGTTCTAGTCATCTTTCCGTGTAACTTAGTTTTAACTTATAAATTTGTTTCATGGACCACATACTTGATGAAAAATAGGCTTGACTGTAACCTGATTTCATAGTTGATGGGTCTGGGGGTGATTACTATGCACCATGACTGCCACATCTCTAAATTAAGACTGAGTCTTGACTGCTTATTTCAAAGGGTTGCTACATGACTCAAAGGTCATTAAATTATGACCTATAAAGTACTAAAACATGATTTACAACCTTTCTTTTTTATTCTTATATAGAACTTAAGAAGTTCTACAGTGAAGTTTCTAAATACAAAATGTTAGGTTTAAAGAATCAATACCTGCACAAAATAAATTACCTGAGCTGTTTTGTTCCGGGTCTCTTCTAACTGTCTCTGGCACTCCAGAGCTTCCTGCTCAGCTTTTAGCTTCAATAAGGCCAAATCTCTTTCATGACGCTGCTGTTGTGCCTTTAAATTAAAGTGATAAAATATGAATCCTGCAGCATTAAACTGTTGATATAGTGGCTCCAGTTAATGCATTCCTTTGCTTCCTACCTTCCCTCCTTTCTTTCTTCTTCAAACACATCCTTCCTGGATCAAGCTGGCCTTGAACTAACAGGCGCTGCCTCAGCTTACTGCACAGCTAGGACTGCACAAGGGAACCACCACCCTTGACTCACAGTGCTGTCTCTACTACAATGATTTACAGCAAACAACTAGAGCCGAAAACAACTTTACTAAACTAGAGGTAGTAAACTCACAAGTCACCAGACACTCTATCATTTACTCACAGGATGTGGTGGCCATTTACCATGTGTCACTATAGAAATACAGAAATTTTCCAGGATGTGCAAGATTAAGTAAGAATGAATACCAAAAGCAAAGACTATAGCATCTAATTCTTTGAAGGATTTTTTAAAGTTATATATATAAAACTAAAGATAAAGCTTCATTTCTCATCATCTTGACTTTGTCTCTGAAAGATCACTTTCATTTAAACTGTCGCCTCTGTGACAGTCTTCTTTTTACCAGGACGCTTTCTGGCACCATCATTCCATCCAGTGTTGGCTCTAAGTACACTATGTTCCCTGTCTTCTGGAATAAGAACTAAATAGCATGGTTCTCTATAGGTGGTTAGCTGTACATGAAGTTATAGAATGCTATGAACAGATCTGGGAGTTTCAAAATTATAACATAGCCTGGAAATAGTACAAAAGAAAAAAAACAACTGTTTTATGACTAAGGAACAATAGCTATCCAGTGACTGTGAGTAGAGAGTCCCTAGCTTTTGTCAACCATGCCCTCATGAAGCAGAAAGAGGGACTGTTGTTCTACTTTGTTAAGGACGACAAACTGGATGTTTATTCCACATCCAAGGTCAGTGTGGTCTTTCCACTGCAATAAGGCCAATTATTAAATGTTAAACAATCTTAGAAAACAATATGGGAGTCTTTCACAAAGTTTCAGATGCTTATACCTGACCCAAGCAATAATAATCCTGGGTATTTACACAAGAAAGATAAAAACACGTTGTATATCAATCAACATGAAAATGGATGAGCAATTTAGGACCTACTTACTGATCACTGGATTATTACTAGGCAAAAATACAATGTCATGGGTAAGTCTTAGATTTATATTGAATAAAATAAATACAACAGAGTTAGAAATAAACACATATATTAAGTTCTGGAAGAGACAAAAATAAACAACAGCATAAGAAAACAGAATGATTACTGCCTCTGAGAACTGAAAATGGCCATGGGTCCATTTCCTGGGACAATAGAAGTTTTCTACTATTAGATGGAAGAATCAAAACTATACTCCTAAACTCTGTACATTTTAGTGAATGTAAATAATACCTAAATAAAATAAAAATGGTGCCCTAGAGCTTCCACAGAGAACATTGGTTAACTTCCGGATTTTACTTGCTAAGTGACAGTCCACTGCTGTGGGATGGTCTGTATGTCAAATTGCTCTGATTGGTCAATAAATAAAACACTGATTGGCCAGTGGCCAGGCAGGAAGTATAGGCGGGACTAACAGAGAGGAGAATTAAGAGAATTCTGGGAAGTGGAAGGCTGAGGAGAGAGACACTGCCAGCCGCCGCCATGACAAACAGCATGTGAAGATGCCGGTAAGCCATGAGCCACGTGGCAAGGTATAGATTTATAGAAATGGATTAATTTAAGATGTAAGAACTAGATAGCTAGAAGCCTGAGCCATTAGGCCAAACAGTTTAAATAATATAAGCGTCTGCATGTTTATTTTATAAGTGGGCTGTCGGACTGCTGGGACTTGGCGGGAGCTGGAGAGAAATTCTCCAGCTATAGTCCACACTATCCTTGTTTTATAAAACATTTGGACCTCAGAAATGGTTTGTTTGTTTGGTTCAAATAAAGCATCAAAAAAATCAAACAATATTGGGGCAGCAAGATCATACAAGTAAAGAAGCTTGCTGCCAAGCCTGACAACCCGAGTTCAGTCACCAAGACCAACACGGCAGAAGTGACTTCCAAAAGTTGTCCTTTGACTGCCTCAAGCTATACTCACACAATAAGCAAATGAACTTAAAATAAATAATAAAACAACAACAACAACAACAACAACATACCCAAGGAAAGAAAAACAAAAGATGATTGTTTAATTTTCAGTCATCAAAACACAGAGCATAAAACATGAAAAAAAAAGTATGTGAAAAAGAACAATCATGCTAGTGTTCTGCTACCCAATACTCTATTTTCAATTCTCTTTTGGTTTGGTTTGGTCTTTGAGGAAGGGTCTGGTTATACAGTGCCAGTTGATCCTAAACTCCTGACCCTCCTGACTCAGCTTCCCAAATGCTAAGATTGCAGGTATGCCCAACAAATCAGCTTCAGGCTTCTTTTTAGGGTTTTTTTTTTGGGGGGGGGGGGAGTTTTATGGGTACTGTACAGACTATTTGTATTCTACTTGGAAGTTTGAAATTTCTTTTCTTTTTCTTTCTTTTTTTGTTTTGTATTTTGTTTTGTTTTGAGACAATTTCTCTTTGTAGCCTGGTTTTCCTGGAACTCACTCTATAGACCAGGCTGGCCTTGAATTTACAGAGATATTCTTTTCTTGCCTCTGCCTTCCCAGCGCTGGGATTAAAGACATGTACCATCATGCCTGGCCTGAAAGTTTATTTTCTTCAAACAAATAAAACTCATTAACAGTACTTCTAAACACAAAGAAAAGAGGAAACCACAGAAAAAAAGTTGAGAAAAAAATTCCACTAATACCTTTATGATCTGAGCCAGAGATACACTCTCCTGCTGAGCGAGCGAAATGCCTCTAACTCGCTCCACATCTGACAACTGACGCACTGACTCCTCAATGGCACTCAGGTAACTGAGTTCTGCGGCCATGCGATGCTGAAGGCCAGCAGGAGAAAAACGCTTAGAACCTGGGGGACAGAAGAATTGTTAAATCAAAAGGTTCATATGAACGACAACACAAGTTCTCATTTTATGAGCACATAACAAATCTACCTTTCCCTTGAACTAAAGACGGTGACTTATTAATATACTGCATTTTAACAGTTACTTCTTTTCTTCTTTTGAGTATGTATATATGCAAACATACTTATTACATGTCTACAAACAGGTGGAATATATTGTTTTGGAGACGAGTTTTGACTAATGCTGGCAACACGGGAAAAAGTGAACACTTGAATTTCTTATGCTTTTCAATACTTAATTCTCTACACAATTTTTGCTTAATACTTCAAAAAGTAATTACATAAACTTGAAGTAATATTTCCCTATCACTTATTTGGGAAAAAAGGAATTTCCAGGGGAAAAAAGTAAATAGTATCTCTTTTTTTTAATTTGGTGTTGTTCTTGGTATTTTCTTCTTCTCTTTTGAAATATGGTTTCATGTAACCCAGGCTGCCCTTCTAGCTCACTAGGTGGCCCAGGATGACCTTGAACTTCTGCTTCTACCTTCCAAATGCTGAGATTAGAGGTAAGCACCACCACATCTGATTTATGTGGTGTCAGGGTTCAAACTCAGAGCCTAACACAGGCTAGGCCAGTACTCTACCAGCTGAGCTACACTCCAGCCTTTTACTTTTAAACTTTTACCTGCATGGATCTACTTGCCTGGTGTTGGAGCCATTTCTGTTTTGTTCACATCAGTGAAAGCTGCAGTGGGCTTAAATCCAGCTGTAGTTGGAGGAACTATGGCTGATGATTTAGACCTTTCTAAAGAAGTCCCGGGGAGGTCAAACTGTAACAATTTCTGCGAACTTGGAGATAGGGGAGAAGTTGGAGTCTTCTGAGATCTTCCTCTGTCCGATGAGTCACTACAAGTTTTTTTTTTTTTTTGCATACAGACATTAGAGAAACTACTCCAAGAAGTAGTCAAACAATAAGAATAACAAACATTTTTTTTCTTTACCAACATTATTTAGCTTTACTAGTTATGATGTAGGCATTCACTCAACGTAGTCACTGCTTTGACTGGATATGTATGAATACTTCTCTAGTTGCTAGATACAGTGTTGAACAAGCTAGGTAAAACCCACCCTAAATAAAATAGTAAAGTAGGCTATTGATTAAACTAGTACTTAACAAATCACATATATCACAATTCATTCATTGCATTATGAAGCAAAATCTAAGATAGCCATTATACACCAATAAAAATATAACTATATGTAAAAACAATATAAATAAATATTAAAACATATCTCAAATATCACTTTGTATTCAAATTTTTTAAAGAGCCATGATTCTTTCATTATTTCCTGTTAAACCAAAGATCACAAAAAAAATTATTTTCATATTGTCACCTCCAAATAATATATGTTTACCTATAAATACTCCCCCGCCTCCCTTTTTGGGTTTTGGTTTTTCAAGACAGGGTTTCTCTGTATAATAGTCCTGGAACTAGCTCTGCAGACCAGGCTCCTCGAACTCAGAGATCCACCTGCTTCTGCCTCCCAAGTGCTGGGATTAAAGGTGTGTGCCACCAATGCCTGACGACTAATTTTTAATACTATAACACTTTCTGAGCTTTTTCTTAAGTAACCTCACATAACTGATTGTAACAACTCTTAAGGCATTTAATTCAACACAAGAAAACCTATCAGTCATGCTACCTTGCACTGAATATTTGTTTGTTGAATAAATTAAAAAACACTCTATAAAGTATTTAGCACAATCAACACATTTCTAATATACTAAAATAAGTTTGCTTTTAGCTTCTGGGAAAAAAAAGTGATGGATTTCAAAGGCAGAAATTATGCCTGGCTTGAGTATTTGAATAAAAGTAGTTTTGAGAAGCACTTACTGGCTTATGAAGGTCTTTAACTAAGGACTTGGAACGTGTAACAGTAGTGCCTCTCCATACACATGGGGGATATGTTCCAAGACTTCCAATGGATACCTGAAACCTTAGGCAGTACCCAAGCCTGAGACACACTGTCTATACACACATTTAATACCTTATTCTCTGTGTATGTGCCTGAGTGTTTGTCTCTGCATGATCTCTGCGGGAGCCTGAGGAGGCCCCGAATTGGAGTTACAGGTGGTTGAGAGCTACCACATGGATGCTGAGAACCAAACCCAGGTCCTCTGGAGAGCACTCAGTGCTCCTATCCACTGAGCCATCTCTCCAGCCTAACTTGGCCACCTTAACTTGGCACTCAGCACACACTGTGGCTGCAAGCTTTCCAGTCTGAGCTGCTGCAGTAAAACTAATGTGACTGTCTTTTACCATCCTCCCTGTCTCAGGGAGAAAGATGTATTCACTGTAGATCTTCATATCTTCAGCCTACAATCCTTGCCTTTCCTTCTGATGTCAAAACATTTACCTTTCACTTAAAGGAAGCACTTTATAAAGTCTCTGTAGCATATACAAATTAGCAAAATTACTACCCTTCAGATTGGAATCCATTATTAACCAAAATAAGGTTTAAATGAACTTAAACATAACAACACTGGACAAAGGGATGAGTCACATGGAAGATGGGCCTGGATGGTATATGATTATTCAGAACAGTATTACTTTAAAGAAAGAAGTCATTTATTTCTACAACTTCCCATGTAATATTTTACAATGACAGATGACCACAAATGAACCATGGAAAGCACAACACTGTATAGAAGGAGACTACAGTCAACTCTATTTACAGTACCTAAAAGGAATTCTCATTTTAAATTTTACAACATCAAACATAAGGACTCTATTACTCACTGTATGTTTTTATAAGATGAATTATATTTGCCTTGCAGAGAAGATTCCCTTAGACTACCATTTCAAAAAGATACGTTTTCAGCACTTTTAAATAAGTTAAAAGGTTTTCATTGTTGTTGTTGTTGTTGTTGTTGTTGTTGTTGTTGTTGTTGTACTCCTCTTTAACACAGTTCAAATGACTTTATCCACTGTGGATACACAGAGGAAGAGCCAGATACAGGCTACAGTATGGAGTACTTATTAAGTTTACTTGGATTTCATATTCTAGAAATGTTTAACTTTATAGATTTTGTCAAACTAAATTGTCAGAGCATCTTTTACAGAAGGGTAAGCGTTTATGAACCTTGAATTTGGTGACAAAGCAATTAAAATTTAATTTTAAATATAGCCAATGATGGTGTTGATAATACAACATGAAAACATTAAAAATGTTCATCTATATGTAACAGAAAAAGCAAAATCTTCCTTTAGAAAAATAAGATCAATTTGTGTCTTCAAAACCATAGATTTTGTTTTTATTTCTTTTATTTTTATTATGTTTATTTGTATGCATGTGTGCATGCACATGCACACACTCTTATGTTGTAGAATATTGTTTTAACTGGGCAAAGATGTGTTACATTTGTTTATGCTGTGGAATATCACTTTAACTGTGTAAAAGTGTGTTACATTTGTTTCTGCTGCCTTTGTTAATGATGTAAAGATGTGTTACATATTTATTTTTGCTGCATTTGTTTAATTATTTAAAGATGTGTTGCATTTGTTTCAACTTGCCTGCCTAAGTCACCTGATTGGCCTAATAAAAAGCTGAATGGCCAATAGCTAGGCAGAAGGATAGGAGGGGCTGGTGGGCAGAGAGAATGAGTAGGGGGAGAAATCTAGGCAAAGAAGAAAAAAAAGGGAAGGAGGAAGAGAGAATGAAGGAGAAAGAGAGCAACATGCCTGAGGGCAGAAGCCAGGCAGCCTCCCTCCAGACACGAGAAGCAGTGAAAGTAAGATATGCAGAGGAAAAGAAAGGTAAAAAGCCCCAAGGCAAAAACATAGATAAAGAGAAACAGATTAAAATAAGAGCTGGGATATGGCCGAGCATTCATAACTAATAAGTCTCTGTATCTTGATTTGGGAGCTTGTTGGTGGCACAAAAGAAAAAGCCTGGTCCACACTTATGTACAGGTCAAAGCACAACTGCGAGAGTCAGTTGTCCCCTGTCAGTCAGCTGTCCCCTTCTACCATGACGGACCTGAGGACTGAACTCAGATCCTCAGGCTCTTGCGGCAGCAGGCTTTACCTGCTAAGACAACTCACAAGCCCTAGATTTGATCTTTGTTTTTGTTTTTGTTTTTCTAGACAGAGTTTCTCTGAGTAGCCCTAGCTGCCTGGGAACTAACTATGTAGACCCAGGCTGGCCTCAAACTCACAGAGATCTGTCTGCTTCTGCCTCCCAAGTGCTGGGAATAAAGGTGAACTCTACTACCACCCAGCCAAGACTTGATTTTTAAAATGATCAAAACAATGCAGAGATATCATGTAGACAGATGAATAGTAACTGCAAAGAAAGCTATTGACTAAAGCTTATTTGTAAGCAACAGGCTAAATGTATGTGATGAAGAAAAAAAGGCTGAGGGCCATCGAGACAGCAACATAGGTAAAAATTGCTTTCCACACAAGCCTAATACCTTGAATTCAATCTCCTAGCCCACATCTTTAAAAAGCAAAAATGCTGGATTCAGTGGCACACCACCTCTATAGTGAGATGAGAGGCAGATGCAGTGACACACCACCTCTACAGTGGGATGAGAGGCAGATGCAGTGGTACATCACCTCTATAGTGAGATGAGAGGCAGATGCAGTGACACACCACCCCTACAGTGAGATGAGAGGCAGATGCAGTGACACACCACCCCTACAGTGAGATGAGAGGCAGATGCAGTGGTACATCACCCCTACAGTGGGATGAGAGGCAGATGCAGTGGTACATCACCCCTACAGTGAGATGAGAGGCAGATGCAGTGACACACCACCCCTACAGTGGGATGAGAGGCAGAGACAAGAGAGTCACCTAGAATCTCAAGGGCTAGCTAACCTGGAGTTCAAAGTTATAACAGAAACAGCATGGCAGAAACAAGAGAGACTGTCTCAATAAGGAGGGAGGAGAGAACTGACTCCTTTGAAAACTGTCCTCTCACCTCCACACACACACATAGGCAGTAACCACAAATGCCTTCTCTCTCTCTCTCTCTCTCTCTCTCTCTCTCTCTCTCTCTCTCTCTCTC